>BDDA01000193.1:94123-109084 GCA_001662385.1 Chlamydomonas asymmetrica | reverse complement strand
CCAACCCCCCCCCCCCCCCCGCTCAAACCGCACCTGCTGCAACGCCCTCTCGTACGCCAGCAGCTGCTCGCGGGTAGCAAACGCTGAGCTGGTGCGGTGTACGGTGTAGGAGGGGTAGTGCAGCACGTTGCGCTGCTCAGCCACAAACCTGTCAGCGTGGGGTACGAATGGATGACATGTTTGCAGCGGCACAGACGTGCCAGTCACATGCAGGTCACATGCCACCAGGGCAACGCTATGCACCACTGGAGGCATCACCATTGTTAACGCCCGCACCCACCATGCTTGTACCAATCTGCATGCTTGCAGATTTTTGTGCAGCCCCAACACGCAGCTCCAGGCAGACCCCCGACTGACCGCACCCAACAACGGCACTATACATCCACAAATCCAGCTGCATATCAGCAGAGCCACGCCAATCTGTCAACCACCATTCCCTTCCGCCCAAAACACCAATCGTGCATTGACAAGCACACGTGTACAACTGTACATGCACACCAGTACACGCACTCCACTACACGCACTGCAGTACACACACTCCAGTACAGTTAGTCCTACCTGCGCAGGTCCATGGCCTCATTAAGGAAGAACACACGCTGGATGCGCTGCAGCAGCGCATGGGCCTGAGGCGCCACCCGCAGCGCCGGACCCAGCTCAGAGTCCACCGCCGCCATGTGCCTCGCGCTGCTGCGGGGGCTCAGGCACGCGCCCACGCCCTCCAACGCGTCCAGGCAGGCCGCCTTGGTCATGCCGTCTGCGCTGTTGCGCCGCTGCGGGGGCTGCTGCGCAGCGGTGGCGGCGCGCTCGGCGCTGTTGCGCCGGGACCCGCCCGCGCGATTGGCACCACCGTTGCTCGCCATCAGCACATCTAGGCTGCTGCGCCGCGGGGCGGCGTTGGCAGCCCCCGCACCATCACCAACGTCGCCGCTGCTCCCGGCCCGCTGCTGCCGCTGCTGCAGGGCAGCGGAAGTGGACAACGGGGGAAGGGGGTGCAATGGCGGCAGCGACGCTGTCCCTGCCCCTGCTGCCCCTTCCCCTGTCCCTGCTGCCGGTGCTGACCTGGAGAGGTCGGGCGGCTGTGCTGCTTGCAGGGCCGCACCACCACCAGCAGCAAATGGCGATGCTGACGACGAGGGCGCGAACAGGCTGCTGGTCATGGCCAGGGTGACACCGGCAGCACTGGACAATGCAGGGCGTGGATCGCTCGCTGCCTGCCCATTATCACCGCAGGCCCCCTCCCTGGCTTCTACAGCCTCACCAGCCCCGTCAGCGTTACAAACAGCAGCGCCAAGCGCGGCACGTGCAGTTGGTGCTGCAGGTTGTGCTGCTGGCGCTGCTGCTGGTTGGCCACGGTGGGACGACGCCCTAGAGGTCGGCGCGCTGGCCGCCGCCCTCATGGTGGCGGTGGTGAGCTGCCGCACGCCGTCCGCAGTGAGCAGCGCTGCAACCTGGGGCCACTCGTGCGGCTGAGGCCGCAGCGCCAGGCCAGACGCCACCAGCGCCTCCACTGCCTGCAACTCGTGCAAGCGCACCACACCCAACAACCTGCAGCTACCACAGCTCTGCGAACGCTGTGCAAATGTGCACTGCGCGCGGCATGAGGGCCTCATGGGCATCACGGACAACCGCCGGCAACGACTACGTGATAAGGCACTGGTACACACAATTGTAATGGGTTGCGGGAGTGGACATACAGCGCACCT
The DNA here is from genome assembly GCA_001662385.1 of Chlamydomonas asymmetrica. Taxonomy (NCBI): domain Eukaryota; kingdom Viridiplantae; phylum Chlorophyta; class Chlorophyceae; order Chlamydomonadales; family Chlamydomonadaceae; genus Chlamydomonas; species Chlamydomonas asymmetrica. The sequence continues at coordinate 107,381 of BDDA01000193.1, read as the reverse complement.
TGCTGACATCGCCATCGCACTCCTTGCGGTACGTGTCCAGCTTGCACTCCGCCATCCAGCCAGCCTTACGGACCACCAGGCACACAAACAGACATTGTGCTGCAGACGGCAGGGCCTGCAGGCAGCAGGCACATCACTTGAGGTCAGTGCAGGGCCCGTTCTGCCAGCGCAAAACACTACACTAATCAAGGGTTGCGGTTGGCAAACCATAGGCACGGATGCAAGCCAGGGCAGTGCATGAAACCAACACCATAACAGCATTTGTAGATCAGGGCAAAGCAACGCAACGAAACCAGTCCACACCTGGAACGTCTCCATCAATTCATGCTCTGACGCATCGAACAAATGGCCGTCGAGGCGCCTGCAGACAGCGTTCATAGTTGAGACAACCTGCAGGTTGCACAATCCTAACTTGCTGTGCAACAGTGTTCGGCACTGGGCAGCCTGGGTCAGCGTGGGAGCAGTTTGCATCGTATGCAAGCTCACAGTGTCTCCTCCCAAACTTCCAGCAGCTTGTCGCGCATGATCACCCCGGAGGGTGTCAAGCGGGCCTTCAGCCACGTGCTCGCGGACTGCGTTATTGACGCCAGCCTCGCCTGCAGCTCTGCAGGGCTTAATCTCTGTGGTTGTTGTTTCCGCTCCGGAGACTGTTGATTGCTTGCATCGCTCATGTGGGTCTCGCGTTGCTGCACGAGGTTATCACCGTTGGTGGCCGCGGCTGCTGTGGCAGGCCTCACACAGATTGTTGCCAAAGGGTTCTTTGCTTGCAGCAGAGGCTGTGATCCAGGATGAACGCCCACCTGCACACGTAAGTTGCACTTCTGGTGAGTAGTATCAAAGCACAAGCAATGCACGCTCAGCACAGCATGCAGCACAGCATGGGAGGGCAGCGCACCTGTGCTTCAACCTGCTGGCAGACGATGAGCGGCTGAAGCTGCCCAGCCAAGCCTCGGGGTAGATAGCCTAGGCTCATGCTCTCTTGCCCAGATGAGGCGCTGCTGTAGTGGGCAATGACAAGAACCGCGTGAGGGTCCTTGGGGTTCGACGGTTCCGGCACGAGGCTCAGCGACGTGGGCGCAGCTGACAGCAGAGAAGAATTCAGGCGCTGAGGCAGCTGGCTGCGGGCTGCGATACTGGTGGCGACGAGCAAGGTCGGCAGCGTGTGCCAACCATCCAGTTGGGGGTGTGCAGCTGCAAACACGACCGCTTGCGCATTGGCAGCCGCATCACACTCAAGGTCATCAGGTGCATCCAAATCCACCGTTGAGGGTCCCGAAGCGCTGACCGGCGCAGGCACACCCCTACCCGTTCGCCGTGTTTGAACAGATTGTTGCGGTCGTGCCAACACTCCGTCGGCACCGGGCAGGCGAGTTCTGGGTGGAAAAGACTGCTTAGATTGACGCTGAGGCTTGAAAGCATCCGTTATTGCTGCTTGCTGAGGCTCTTGCTTCGCTGACGCGCCCGACAGCGATGTAAACAGGCGCTCCAAGGTCGCCTGTTGTAGACCCGCCTTGCCCTGTGGGGCCTTTGCTGGTTCGCTCGCTACAGCCAGTACCAAACGACACACAATGAGCACACAATGCAATTCCCGTTTGCTGGCGTAGTCCCACTTGCATGCACAACCCAGGCCTTACCTGCACGTTTACGAGGAGGCGGCCCCCCGCTCGCACGTGCTGGCTCCCTGATTGTACTATCGGCATCCTCTGGGGCTGCTCGCTTCTTGGGTTTGTATGTTGGCTTGCCTAAGATGTGATTAAGTGTGCCTTGCCCACGCAGCGACATAATGGATCAACCGCGAACCTGTGGGCAAGGCCACATAACATACAACAACCGCAAAGCCCTTCACCACTAGCACCACGTGTTACAAGCCAAGCATGTATTCTGGCAATGTGTATGATTGGTCCCAAGCCCAATTTGGTTTGCAAACATGACCAATGCGTGCAAATGCCCTATCAACGGACGCCTCTGGGCACCACAAGCAGGCAGGCTTTGGACGCGTGATGGTGGTCTCATTGCCTGGTGTGAGTGTTGATCTGTGGCCTTGTGCGTGCTCCAAGATGTGTGTCGTCTTGCAGGTATGCACGAGGGCATCCATGCCATACCACACACCATCACCTATCTGTGACGTTGCGCAGCGAATGTGCAGCGTGCAGGCAGCACTTCGGTTCTGCACAGCACACACATTTCCAGCCATCAAGCTGTGCACCGCGGCGTCACCACGAGCTTCACTCAGTCCCGCCACTGTCATCTCAGTTGCAGACGCATGCACCCACAAGCATTCAGCTCACATACATACAGGCTCGAACACAGCTGCCGCTTCTCTTGTTGTGCTGCATGCACGTGTGCTGTGTTCTGGCAGCAGCGTCGCCTCCGCACCCAACACAATAATGCACATTCCGAAGGATAAGTAACGCCCGTCTCACTGCCCTACTGTTGTACAAAGCGCCAAGCCCCGGTGACAACACATGGAGTGTGATCCCGCATGCCTAGTATGTATGCCTGCCATGCATCAGCGCTGACACCAGCTGGTACCATACACGGTCGTCACGCATGTGCTGTAGGATGTGTCAGGCCAGCCACAACCTAACCGCGCGGGCCACCCTGCTGACAGCAATACGCAACAGGGTCCATGGTCCATGGTCGCTGCTAGGCATCCATCACAATCTGCAATCAAGGGCTCGCCCCATGCATGACACTCCTGCGTACGACGGCGTGCGGCATTGTTCAGATGGTGGCGGCGGGGCGGGGCATCCGCTTGTTGGGCGCCCATGCATGGCTCTGTGACCGCCTGATCGGCACCCCCCTCACCTGCCTCCTGCCTGTGCGTGGGCACTAGCAGCGAGTGCATACTGGAACGTGCATGCGTGTAATGCGTGGCCAGCATGGTATCGGTGCTTGCAGTGCGAGATTCACTCCAACCAGCCCGGCTATCTAATAAGGCGCATGTCGCTTTGCCTTACACTTTGTGAGTGTGCTGGCCTTTGGCTGCCTGCGACATTCATGGGTTGCATCACCATACATCCCGTCTCATCTGCACCAATTATTCACATGCAAATGCACACCTGCATGCATGCTGTGTACCATCCAGCCAGCCGGATGACGCCACGCTGACAGCGCTGGGCCAGATTGGATAGCTGGGCTGTGCTTGCTTCGTGCCTGGCCTCTTAAAAGTGCTGCACGTACGTATTGCAGATAGAGCAGGGCAGCTGCGGGGGCAGGGCATCAAGCACGCAAGATCGACATGCCGCAAATCGCAGACAGGCGGGTGCATGGCTGATGGGGCAGGTGTGCTCATGAGAGGGATAGGAGGGTGTAGCCAGACCCGCCCTGGTCCGTTTGCTCCCCCATACTTAACCCACATGGACAATGCCTCCAGTGCATGACCAATTGGTGACGACGGCACGAACTGCATGCCATGCGCTCTGAGGACGTGTTCATTCATTTGATTACATGCATGTAATGCATGCGGCATGTTCCCGTTCTGCTGAAGCTTCCTTGGCAAGCTTCCCAGCAGTAAAGCCCAACACAATGACGCAACAGCAGTAAGAGCTGCAAAGTCTGTCAACAGCTGATGACGAGCTGCATGCATGCAAAGTCTGTCAGAGTCACGCTGCAGTGCGTGCCCTTGATGAATTCCAAAGCACAAAAGAGCGTCTGCATGCGCTATTTGAACATGCGTCAGCCGCCCGCTAGGCTGTGGGCGGGGCGCTGGTTTGCTGGTTTGCTGACAGTGCAGGTATGGCGGAACACACGGACCCACGGTCCACAGGGTACCGGGCTGTGTACCCTGTGGAGCGCTGTGAGGCGCTGAGCTTGCTGGAGTGCAAATAGAGCAGGCACAGTGTGTGTCCTGAACATCAGCAAGGCACTGCAGAGTGTGCACGCTCTTGCTGCATGCTGTTGAGGTACGAGCAAACCCGGAGCAGGCAGGCGGACACACGAGCGCAGCTCCTTGCTCAGCCATCGCTGCCAACGTAGAACCTGCTGGTTCAGCTCCAGCTGAGCGCCTCCGCACAGCGCTGAGCTGGAGCTGAACCATAGCAGGATATCACGTTGATTGGCCAAAGCTCTTTGACTGAGGACGCTCGTGCGCTATTGCTGCTCCAGCAGTCGTTGTCGTTGTCACCAGGCTAGGCACAGCCATGGTAGGTGTGAAGCTGAGCGTGCTGGAGCGTGGTCAGCCTGCAGTGACCTTGGCTTGCTGACGTTCAGAGCACAGCAAGGTCACTGTACACTGCCGGGCTAGCCGCGCTCAGGGTGTGCTCACACAGCAGCTGCACATCATGTACAGGGTATTATGCGCGTGGCAACGAGCAGATAAACGAGGGCTGCTTTGTGGTGTGCAATAGCGCAGCCAGGACTACCTTCAGGGAAATCTGGCTGCTGGACATAACATGCGGGGAGCCTCTTGCGGCCTGCTACTTGTATGCTACCCAGGCTGCTAGGCTGTTACACGCCTGGCGGGGTTGCGGCGCGGGCGGACTCAAACGGGCTCGTCCGCCCGCAAATGCACCCCCGCCAGCAGGCGTATATTGTCAGCAGCCTGCTGAGTAGCAGGCAGGGAGCGTTTGCCTCGCTCAACAGCAGCGAGCCTGGCGGCAGCACGCAGCAGCGCACGCAGCTCATCATGTTCCGTTTGTGCAGCGGCTTTGCACCTGCCCGGAGCACCGCTCTGTTGGCTATCTGCTTATTACTTGCCTGCTGCTGACTGTTCACTGGCCCCCACCCTGGAACCTCGTTCAGGCTACTGAGACAAATACTAGCGTTCCGGTAGTTCCGGCTTGTCTCTTGCCTGCCGAGCGGACACAGAGTTGACCTCGCTCAGCTGAAATTGTGGCACAATGCTTTGCAAGCACGTAGCCTACAACATGCAGCCAGGCAGGGGCCAGCACTAGGCAGGAGGACGACAGCTGTCACAGGTACAAGAGATGTCGACAACGCTCAGGTCAACAACGCGCGCGTCTGCAATACTGCAATGCAAGAAAATGCATATAAGAACTGCTTCCAACACCAGCTTTCCCACTGTGACCCTTTCCTCTATCTACTGCAGATCAGCAAATACTATTATCATAAGCTCCACCAATCCAGCTGTGCCTGGCACGTTCAAGCTGACCTTTTGTTGACAGACTTTCTGTTCCAAACTCCTCTGGAACGCCGCTTTCGTGAAAGCCAAGGAGAAGACGCTACGTCTACGCTAGCTTGGTGCGTGTGTGAAACTTCATTTGCTTGGCGAGCGAGCACGCACTTCCTAGGCTTACTGGAGGGTGCGACGCACAGCTTCCACGGCGGGAGGAGCCACGAATGAACTGAAAGTATTTCAGCCCAGGTATCAGGCGCAAGATGAGGCGAGAGGGTGGCCTGAGTCTTGAGCATTCCTGCAAGCAAGGCTTGCAAGGGGTCCTGGCTCTAGTCATTGAACCGCCTTCTCGTCTCACCTTGCGCCTGTAAACCTAAGCCTAGCCGAACTTGCACATATGTGTGTGCCTTAAGCCGTGGACGTTGTGCGTGGCACACGCTCACTGGCCTCGTCGACATGAAGGCTCAAATTCTTGTGTTCCGCTAGTTCCTCACTCTGACATACTGCTTCACCGCCGATGCGCGTGCTCACAGGAGACACATTAGCGCTTAATTATAAGGACCGTGATATGGCGCCGTCTACGGCTCATTGCGGGGGGCGATCACACCAGAGGGGCTCCCTCTACTCCATCTCTGCTGTGCTAACTGGCCTTCGCAAGTAAGCAAGCCCGCGTGCCTGGTCAACTAGATTTCAGCTGTGATTTACTTCAGGCTGCTTGCTTGAACGGTAGCTAGCTAGGTAATGCGCGCCGGCAGTGCGGCATCCGCAACGAATCCGCAACGCATACTAATAAGCACGCAGTACCGTGCTTGTGCGCAGCACTCTTGTGTATTATGCAACTGGCTAAGTGCTTCAGTTGTGCCTTATCACCTGACTGGCGTCCCAACGGCCTGGTTACCTGCAGCGTGCTCAACCTGAAGTTGACCCCAGCCAGCAGGTGGAACGAAGGTCAAACACGCATCGTGACACCTTGAAGCGCAAAAGCGCAACGCTCCTGGTTTGCACATGATTCTCGTACCATGTTTCGTTCCTGACGTGCGGCACTGCCGGCTTGCTTATGCTGCCTCTGAATGAACTGAAGGACGATCTGTGGGAAAGCCGGGTCGACGACGTCGGCGGCGGCAATTGCGTCAACGACTTCCCCAGCATCGGCGCTTGCCGTGCTGGCGAAGCAGCCAGGTTTAACCACTAACGCAACGCGCACGTTTCTGAACGCCGCATATGCACTGGTAAGGATGGAGCAAGCCAATGGTGTCATACTGTGATGACATTGTGATGACCGTGCGTGATTAGCGTCCGTGATCGATGGAGTTCGCACCAGTGTCAACTGCATCAGCTACTACATCAACACAAGTTGTTAGCTTTAGTGTCACCTGTAACTGTTTGCAATATACAATAATTGCAAGAAGGTACCGTCAGGTCTGGTCCAGCACTCGGTGCATCAGGCAGTCAGCATCCTTGCTTAGCAATAGATAGGTCCCTTCCCATACGTATGACTGAAACTGCTAAGAAAGCTTTCTTGGAGGCACAGCTGTGCTGCTGCAACGTGCGAAAGCAGGTCTGCACTGTGCACATCCATACCTCTAGTGCTCCCAGTTTGCCCCCATTCATTTGCCCTCCGCCCCGCGCCTGCTGCCCGCTGCTGCCGCCGCCGCCACACCATTGCGCAGGTGGACGCCACGAGCAACGTGCGCAGCGCAAGCTTGACGGATGTCAAGAAGGCCCTGGCGCAGGTGGAAACAGACAAGCCGCGCTTGGGAGGCCTCATTAACGTCCACCTTGACACCTTCCGCACCTCTGCTGCCTACAGCAACGACACGGTGGCCGCTGTCAGCGCAAGCGTACTGCGCTTGCTGCAAGCGCTCGCCTGCGCCACCGGCGATTACGGCCAGAGCGCGGACCGCTCCGCGGTGATCGTCTTGTCGGCTGCGGCGGCGCAAGACCCCCAGGCCAGCGTTGAGGACCTCGAGGCCACCGCTTTGAGTGCGCTGGCGATCATGTTCTGCAAGGAGGGTGGCGGCGCCATGACCGAGTTGCTGAAGTTTCAAGCCGCATTCACGGTGCGTGTTAGTTATTGATGCTTGTTTGGTGCTGAAGCGCTATCACGGATCGGCTGTCGGCATCAACCTACTGGCATTACCGGTACTGCCACTGGCATTATGTGCGTACGTACGGTACATGCAGAGCTGGCTGAACGCGTATGTGGGGCCAACGGTAGTGCATGCAACTAAGTCGTGCGCTGATCCAGATGGGTTGCCCTACTCTGCCCTTGCATGCAGTTGCCTGTTTGCCTTCCCGTGCGTGCCTTCATCCTCATGCCTACCATGCTGACCTTGCTGGCTTTGAGCGTGTGTCCATACTTGCTTTGGCTGGGTTTCATAAGGGGGCCAGATCTGTCTTAATTGTCCCGTCGCCTCCTGTTTCAACAGCGGTTTCCGCGCCTGGCGTCCCTAACCATTACCATCCAAGCAAAAGCGCGTTGCTGCCATGTTATGCAGGATTTGAAAGCTGAATTGCTCGAGGGCCTGCCACCCCGAATCAAGCAGCTGATGAACGTGGACGATGACACAAACAAGGAAGGCGATGACATCATCAAGGACGACTACTCGTTTATTGTCGCCAACAAGCTGGCCATGTTTGTGCCCACTCTGTTCATTGCCGTTGGGCAGCCGTGGTTCTGTCATGAGTGAGTCAAAAGAATTGGTGCCAACAGATGCTCGTTCACAGTGCGGAATGGCCAGCCTTATTGGCTGCTTGCCAGCCTCTGCATGCTAGGCTGGCTGCATGTGCATTTTCCAATGTGATTCAATGAAGTACGGTAGATGCAAGCGCGTGCGGAGCACGGTTCTGTTAGTTCTGTACAGCGCAGGGTTTGTGGGCACTTATAAAGTATGGAGTGGCTCAATGACATCGAGTATCACTGGACACTGTGATACAAGGCAAGGATATTGCATGACCTGAGCTCCTTCACCATACACACACACCAATCAACCTGGTGCCCCATGCACCCGTTGCACATGTGTGCTTGTCGCATGCAGGGTAATCGACCGCATGCTGGCCGCGGAAGGGCAACAGCAAGTCGATGTCTTAGAGTTCACGATGATCGGCCTGGTGAAGGCGCTTGAGGGCAAGATCGTCAGCGCAGCCAAACGCCTGGGCGGCGGCGATGAGGCCACACGCATGGCGGCACTGTCCGTCATCATGGAACGGACGGAAGAGTAAGTGCATGCGTGGGCTTCATGAATGTAAGCATGCATGCGGCACCTTGTCCCATGTCATGTTGTGTCAAGCGTAAAAACTGTGTGCATCGCATCGCACATGCGTGTTGTTCTTGCATCCATGCATTAACGTCATGCAGCTGGTGGACCCAGTAATGAGCAGCTCTGCTCCCATCACCCTAATGCTGGTCTACCTCTTCCATGTGCCACTCCCATCCCACGCACACTTGTTGCCCTTAGCCTCACCGTTGTGCTGCGCCCACTCACCCCTCCTGGAATGCGTCCCGGCCTGCACATCCATCCCTTGCATTCATGCAGCCGTGGCTGCTACCAAGAAGGAGCTGCGCCAGGCACTCAGGAACGCCAACGAGCTGGCCGCCGCTCACGCCGCGCAGACTCCAACTCCGCCCCACCACAGCGCCGGCGACGTCACCGCCCGTGCCCTCACCTGCATTGCCCACTGGGACACCGCGCTGTATGCGATGGGTGAGGAGGTCGTCAACGTTGTTAAGGCTGCTGAGGCGGCGAAGGCGAAGGCGGTGGAGGAGCTGATGCCGGCGGAGCCGCAGCAGGCGGCCGCCATGGACGCGCACGTTGTGGAGGAGGAGGAGAAGGAGGCGCAGGGGGCGCTCGTGCCCCTTGAGCTCGTGCCCAACGTGGCGGCGGATGGCATGGAGGGGGAGTCGCAGCAGGCCGCGACGGACCTGCAGTTTGTTGCGGCGGAGGAGGAGGAGGAGGAGGAGGGGGCGCTGGTGCCCAACGTGGCGGAGGATGCAATGGAGGAGCAGGCGCCGCAGCTGGCGGCCATGGATACCCACGCCGTGCAGTTTGTTGAGGAGGAGGAGGAGGAGGTGGAGGCGCGAATGAATGTGTTGGAGCATGTGGCGCGGCGCGACCACCCGGCCTTCATGGGCCAGCGCGGCACCAGCGTGTGCTTGGCTGATAGCGCTCGCGACTTGGCCCAGCGGTGGCCATCAGAATGCAAGGTCGTGCAGCCGCATGACTTTGGCTGCCTGGCTCGGGGGTTTGATGAGCTGGCATGGCAGCCCGGGCGGTAGCCCCAACGCCGTTGTTTGGGGGTGAGCACGCATGCGCTGTCGCAGCTGTCGTCGCCCATGTATTGGCAGAAACCTTGTGCTGGTCGGACAGTAGTACGCTTCGTAGCTGGCACTTTGGAGGTGGGGCAGGTGGATGGTGCGGTGGCGGGCGCACAGTGCTGGCAGCATAATGCTGCGCTTGGGCAGGTTGACAGCCGGTAGCCAGCCTGTCATCGTTTGCCTGCATGCACTGCTGAGGAGGCAGGGTTGTTGTAATTGCCTGTGGTGTCGTGCCACTGCTGGTAGGTGATTCTGTGAAACTGTGATCCTGGAAACCTGTTGGATGTTGATTGTGTTCACGCTGACAGGATATGGGTGAAGCGTGCCGAACACAATTTCAACTGTTACAACGCGCAGAGCAACGCGCTGTCGTGCTGCAAATGGAGTGCTCTGCCATGATTGTGCGTGCGCTCCCGCAAAGCATGCTTACTATATGAATAATGGCCCGTACCATTGAGTACCTTGCACGTGATCTTCCATCGTTTTGGGTTTGTGCGATTGAGCCTCATCCCAATGATGTGCTTGTCCTGGTGGTCAGCAGCAATTGAGCTGCACTGCCCTCTCAACTTTGTTTCTGGCTTGCTCCACATGCCAGCTTCTCTGCTTGGCCGATTGCATGCCTTTCTTGTCAGTGTCTGGGCATTTGTGGTTGAAACTGGAATTCCGGGTATATCAGGAACCACCATGCATCGGGGCATTATGGTGGCGCGGTGATCACTGCAAGTGCCAGTACAGCCGTAGGTGGTGAACGGTGGTCGTCTGATCGAACGTCACCGCCTGCCTGCCTGGGTGCGATTGCCTGTGTGTGTGATATGTGCTCCCAACATGTAGTGCATATGCGTAAGGATGCCGACTGCACCTGACAATGGCGAGCGAGGTGTCTGGGCTGGCCTGGCGGCTGCCGCAAACGCCTGGGTGTTGCAGTGTTGCACGCATGCATGCAGCATGCATGCGCATATGTGCGGCATCGATTTGCACAGTTGGGCAGGAGCATAGCCTACTTGTACACTGCTAGCGCTAGGCTGATGGGCTGTCCTTGATCTCTGCTCCTGCGAATAAACTCATGCGTGAGGCCGTGAGCGTATGTTCTTGCAGCCTCCTCACGGTGTGTAAACATGCTGTGCCATTTCTTGTGCGTTACACCACCTTGGTTACTCGAGCCTTTCCATGACCACGTTCAGCAGCAGCACGTTCCCAAAGTTGTTATTTATGGAAGCACCCAAGGCAGGGTGTAAGCATGCCTGTGTCATAGCGCACAGCGACGTAATGAGCCCGCATTTAATAACTACCGGTACTGCCACCACACTTGTTCAGCTGGGCTGGCATGACCCAAAGTGCCAGTTCGCACGGCAGCAGCTGGTGATGCAGCCACGCGGAAATGATGCACTGGGCGTGCAAGTGTCCTCACTCCCAGGGGCATTCCCTGCAGGTTCCTACAGCGCCCCTACAGCGGCACCACAAACTCAGACATCGGCGTCTTCTGGTGCTGGTTGCGCAGCTGGCCGCAGGCCGCCGCCGCCTCCAGGCCGCGCGTCTCCCGGATGCTCACTGTGATTCCCTGCTCAATCAGCTCGCGCTTGAAGGCATGCACGCGGTTGCCGCTGGGCCGCTTGAACTCCGACTCGTCCACCGGGTTCCTGTGGGCAGTACGCCACAGTACGCGCACAACACGCATGAGCGGCATGACGCACGACGCGCATGCTGCCCGGGTACATGACAGACATGCATGCCAGGCCATGGGCTGCATTTCATGCAGGGAAGGGCGGTCAGCGCCTGCGGTACGCTCCGCATAAGTATTAGTGGGTTTGGTGGAGCCCGCCACAGGTGAATGGGCGATGAGCCCGATCGCTACGGAACTGGCGTTGCATTTGCAATACCGATACACAAATGGTGTACAGTGCACACATGCACATCCACACGAGCTGCATCAGAGGGCGCCACTAACGATGACAAGCGCAGTCACACTGTATGCAGCCGCGCTCTCCTCTCCAGCGCAGCACAGGCCAAGCGCTAGGCATCAATCGTCAAACCAAGCGCAGGTGAGGGAGCACACAGCGCGCTGTGCTGCTGCCGCGCAGCATGCTGCGCTCTGCGTGTGTTGCGGGCTCACCAGGGGATGACGTTGACGTGGCTGTCTATCCTGTGCGCCTTGAGCAGCGCTGCCAGCTCCAGCGCCTGCATTAAGGTGTTGCAGACACGCGTATACACAATTGCAAACACTCGCCTCTTTATGACTCGTACTGTCGTACACACACAGACACTCGCTCGGATGCCAGGTGCATGCGAATGTTGCCCTGCTGAGCTCTGCCAAGTCTCTTGTGGTCTCCTGGCCCCAATCTGGGGGACCATGGGCTGTTTGGCTGGCGCGCTCCAGATGCAATATACCGGTAATACAGTGCTGGCCTGCGCCCGATCGTGCTGCATGGGGGAGCAACGATACCCACGGCAGCCGTTCTGCATGGGCCCAACTGGGCCCAACTGGGCCTGTGCAGTACAGCTGGCGTGCATACCATTGCTCCCCCATGCAGCACGATCGGGCGGGCCAGGGTCATATACTGGTACCATCGCCAACACCTGCATGACATTTGCTGGCGGATAGGCAGCACCCAGCTGCCAACCTTGCTTGACCTCCGGGCAGCATTCATGCAGCATGCCACCATGCCACGCAAGCACACACCCACACATGCGCACGGTCGCGGCCCACAGGCCCACAGGCACGCCGCGCGTGACGAGAACACACCGGCCCCCCCCCGCTCACGTGCTCGGGCGAGTCGTTGACGCCGTTCAGGAGCGTGTACTCAAAGGTGACGCGGAAGCCGGTGGCCTTGGCGTAGTGCTCCAGGTCCCCCATCAGCGCCGCCAGCGGGTAGGCCTTGGCGCTGGGCACCAGAGACTCACGCAGCGCCTGGTTGGGCGCGTGCAGGCTCACCGCCAGCGTGGCCTTGATGCCTGACAGCGCCAGGCGGCGGATGGTGTTGGGCACGCCTGCGCAGCGGGCGGGTGGGGACGGTAACGAATAACGACGGTGCCCAATTGCGCACATACCGGTGTGCAGGCTCTGAGCTTGTATGAGCAAGGCAAAGATACCGTCAGGTGTACTTCCAAACCCAGGTGGTGAAGTATTGTGAAGTATTGTACAATCAAGGGCAAGGGTATGAGTGTCGGTACACGGCAAGGGTGCAGGGGCCCAACGCGCAGTGCGGTGAGAATCATGTGTACAGGAAACCGCAATGAGCCATCGTGCACTTACCGACGGTTGATATCGTGATGGACTGGCCGCCGATGCCCAGGCCCTTGTTGAGGAGATGGTAGGCAGCCAACACGTTGGGCAGTGACAGCATCGGCTCGCCCATGCCCATGAACACTGCATGGTCAGAAATGCAACCCCAGGCACATGCAGGTGACTGTTAGCCGTCAAGCAATGCACGACGTGGTACGTGGTCGTGCAAGCAACACGAGCTGGAGTGGAGGACCCACATGCCCAAGATGAGCATGGCCGCATGCCATTACACGCGCACGGCTGCATCACGAGCGTGTGTGAGGCAGGCGCAAAAGCTTAACGCAACAGACAAGAAACGCCCTGCCTGAGCAACGGTCAAGCAGCAGAGCGTTCATATGCACCAGCCTACACCCGAAGTGTGACGACCTGGCTCCCCCGAGCCGCATCCGTACCCGCATCCGCATGCATGCAGGTACGGGATCATGCCTTGGGAACTCCTATCCGCGCGTGCTGGGCTGCACCGATTGCGGGTTTCAACACTCACCGACGTTGCTCACGCGCTTGCCGAAGTGCTCCTGCACCGTCATGACCTGGTCCAGGATCTCACGAGGGGTCAGGTTGCGCGCGAAGCCGCCCTTGCCAGTAG
>BDDA01000193.1:29388-93130 GCA_001662385.1 Chlamydomonas asymmetrica | reverse complement strand
GGTGGGGATGGAAACGGGTGTGGGGGCGGGGGCGGGGTGGGGGTGGGGGTAAGGGTGGGGGGTAAGGGTGCGGGTGCCATTTGCAAATACTGAAATACACTCTGCTTAGCAAGAGGCGAGGCCACGCTGGGCCAGCCCAGATGGGCACACACGAATGCACATCCAGCTTCTCAGCCTTGGAAAACCGGTTCAAGCTGTCAGCAGCAGGCATATGGCCCGCGTATGCATCGGTGCAGCTGGTGCTTGCGCTTCCAACGCTGGCGCATGTGCAGTCATGTCAAGATCGCGGATTCACGGTGCATGTGTGGCAGTGGCTGCGTGGAGACGGCGGGTTGCAGGCACACGCATCCTGTACTTGCGAGCGGGCCTTGATGCTGTACTGCGCCGCTCGCTCACCTGGGAGGATACACACACCGTGAGGCGCCTGGTGCCTGCCTGCTTGACGCGCTTGTCTGGCCTGCTGCCCTCCTCCTCCTCGTCCTTGGGGATACCCACCGTCTCAACCTGACAGCGGGAGCAAGGCACGGTACGGGTAAGGCGTGAAACAGCACCAGCCAGGAGATGCCCCAAGGGCAGGCAGTCACGCATTCATTTATCATCATGCCGCTTCAACACGGCAGCGCTGAGGCGAAAGAAGCGCAAGGTCAGCAGCGGTCACGATCTGCAGGCACGTCGGTCGCGTGCGCAAGCGCACATGCACTGAACGTGCGCGATGTACGTGTGTCCATCCAAGCATGCACGCATGCTGCCGTGTGCGTGCTTGAGAACAGCGAGCCATGCATGCGCTTGCTCCGAGACCGTGGTCACGCTGCTCACCACTCTGCCGTCATCGAGCTGCAGCAGGAACTTCTTAGTCCCGTCAGCAGCCTCCACGCTGTGCTGCAGGATGCTGCGCCCGGTGCGCACGCCGTCCGCTGCCAGCTTCTGACGGAGCTCGGCTGGGACCTGCACAACACCGATTCCACATGCACGGTAGCACACCTGCTCACCTGCTCGCCCATGCCAGCGTGTACTTACTGCACTCATAAACGCACAATCATGCAACTGGGCTGCGTTGATGCGCGAGTCCACCGGCAGGGCCCGTCAGTCGATAACTCCCCAATATTCACTGTGCAACCCCAACGCCCCAGCTGCCGCATGGCGTACCCTTTCCCTGTGAGGTGCCCCCCCCTGCCCCCCCCTGCCCCATTCCATCCCTTCCTGAGTCCTTTCAGTAAACAGCAACGACAACGCGCTGTTTACGTGCATTGTACTCAGGGAGGGTGCAAAGGGGCAGTGGTGGAGGGGGGCCGGGGGGGGGGCGTTACTTGAACTATGGGGTTCAAACATACCTGTGATAACACCCACATTTTCTGCAGAAACACTTTCAACTGTTCAAGCGTCAGAGCGCGCAACCAGAGTCAGTGCGGGCAAGCAGGGACTGACCGTCAAAATGTCCGCCACCGAGCGTGCACCGTTCATAACTCCATCCAGCAGCTGCTTGGCGCGATACTTTGGCTGTCCATACTGAGCAACCAGGTTCTCCAGGTCCTCCAGTGGGGTGCCAAGCAGGACTGCACGTGCAACAAGACCGCATTTCATGCAGCACTACGTCAGCCACAACCGATAGCAGTTTAAGTGTGACAAGCATAACTCAAGAGTATTGTCCAGCAACGTATCGCTGAGGCTATTGCAGAGGTTTGCTTCATAAGGGCGCCACCAGGGCCAAGAACGCACCTCCGCTCTCCTGCTTTGCAGCCTTGCGGACTTCAGGGGCGTCCTCCAGTGCTTTACGCACCATAGCAGCATCAGTGTTGTTCCACGTGCCGTCACGCACGCCAGGATTACGGGGTACAAAAGTAGGATATGTTGCCCCAGCATACGGGTCCCCGGCTGGCAGCGGCTGGGCTGCGTGAACAGGAGCTTGCATGCCGCCAGCGTTTTCCTTCTGCGTAAGGCCCTGCTTTACAAGCTGCATGTCTTCACCCTGGCTCGGGCGTTGCCCTTCACTGGCCCTCACACGACGCTCGTCAGCACGGCCGCTATCGCGCGGCGACGTGCGCTGACTGCGGTCACGCCGACTGCCAGCATCCTCTGGAGAGCGGCTTGCCCGTTCCTCATTAACGTGTTCATATTGTGAGTGTCTGCCCTGGCTCAGTCGTTCTTCACTGCTTCGCGGCCCGTTGTTTGGGCGGCGTGTGCCTGTGGCGCTGGCGGCGGCAACGACGCACCGGATACTGGGTCCCGCTAGCGCATGAGAGCAAGAACGGTCATACAGCTCAGTGTGGTTTGCCAGCCATATGCCTGGCAGAGGAAAAGAAGTTCGGCCCAGCAGGTGTTGAGCAGTCGGGCGCATCGTACGTGCCAGCATCGTGTTGGACCAGAAGTGCAAGCCTAAACGAAAAACACGAGTTCCGCAACACACGTTACAGATTCACCTTGGCGTCTGTTGGTGAGTACCTGAGCACATTGTGGTTGCGCATTGCGTGCCCCATGATGACGACATCCGATGCAGGCTGGCGCTGCTGCCACAGGGTACAGGGTACTTGAGCATAACAGGTGTGCCCTTTTGCATTCGTTTCATTGCGTCCCTTCACTTGTGTGTGCCTCCACCCAGCGACTACAGAAGCAACTCTTACCAGCCGACTGAAAAGTGACAGTGAAAACTGTAAGAAAGCCTAGCAGTGCAGGCACAGGAGCATGTGTATTCGGGCTGACTGGTCGTGGTACATAAGCCCAGCTGTTATTGAGGTGAGGTTCAGTTTTTGCGGGTCCCTCACCGTCTGAGGGTTCAGCGTATGCACACACACTCAACGCTGTGGGTGACTCTCTCGTGCAGTTCTGGGAGGCAAGAGGCAAGATATGGGGACCCATAGCTGCAGGAGCCCTGTTTGGGGCAGGGTGGTGGTAAGTGCCACACCTGTCTTATGCTTGAAGCTGAACCCTTGCGCAACTTAGTCGTGTCCTGTGCGCCAAGCCTACTGCAACGCCACTGCTGCCTGTTGTGTAACTCAAAAGCTGCATATGGTCGTTCTTGTTCTCAGGTTCTGGTTGGATGCCGTGGTGTGCTCGTCTGAGAAAATACCTTTTGACCATTACCTGCCTGGCATAATCGCCACACTAGCGCTGCTCATGATCAACTGCATACGCCGAGACGAGCTCTTGGAAGTTGACCCATTTGATGAGGCCACCATCTGCAGGTGAGGTTTGCAGGGCGGATGCTGAACATGACGCACAGGCGTTGCGGTCTCGCCCTGTCAGCCTTCAGCCATTTGTGTTCCACGGTTTTCCACTTGTGGACACTGGCACAGCCAGTGCTGTGCTTCACATTCAGAATTGTGCGCTGCCGTCCATTGCAGGTCCCGGTTGTGGCTGTTTCTTTCATACGTGGTCTCGTTTGGGTCAGTGGTTGCTGCTGTGTGGATCATGATCGTCACGAAAGGTCCAGACAAGTGGCCCGGAGCGGTGAGGCTGTGGCGCATTAGCCTCATCAGCAGCGCATTACACATCCACTCATGCACCTCCAGGCGTGCGTACTGTGAGCCGCGGAGACAAAACAATGCACGTCCCTATGGCTCACAGTACGTACCCGTGGAGGTGCTCACGGTCTGTTTGAGGCATGCAGTGTGTCAGAAAGAGGCGGCCATGGGCATGCAGTGTGGTTGATTGCCGGTCATGCCATAACTGTGCAAAGCTGTAATAAGCGATGTTTGGTACTGACCAGGTGGCCCCGACATATGCGCATGCAAGGGTATGAAAATCCCGCTGGTGCATGACGAAGCAGCCAAGCCTTCGCACCAAGTGCATGTGCCTGAGTCAGTCATTTGCCAGCACTTCACCCAGGCACCCACCCTGGCAAGCTGGGCCAGTAAGTACCACGCCCACCGGCCCCTGCAGGACACTGACATGTAGCGCGTGGTGCACGGACCTCTGGGTTCACTGCCCTGCTACTGACACCTCACTTGTGCCTAAACAACATGCCTCTCTGCAGGCTGGTATCCTCCAAGTTTGCTCGATCCTTGGCAGCGGACTGCTATTCTTCGTCTCAAGAACACCAGTGGATGGAGCATACAGCGGCTACGGAAGCTTTTGACAGAGCAGCTTGCAGCTGTACTGCTCCTTGGACGCGTCAGGACGAAATAGAATCAAAACAGCGGTACCATGCCATGGGCGCATGCGCAGGGCGCAGACGCGAGAGCGCATGCAGCGTTGGCGCTGTCGGGTTGAGGCATAAGCACGCCGCACGCCGCAACGCCGTGCGCCGCATGAGCCAAAGGGCCAGCAGCAGCGCGACCAGGACTATATCCAACACTGCTAGTGTTGAATACGGTACCTGTTGAATGCATGCAAATTATTTCAATTGCAAATTGCTGCAAATCAGCACCTGTACCATGCTGCATCCATAACTTCAGGCAGGTCGCGTGATGGGCTTGTGCTGCACCTTTGGCAAGGTCAAGATGAGCGCAGCGTAACGCGTGCCCGCCAGCCTGCTCTACTTAGGTTGGGTGTTGGTTGCACATCGTGGTGTGCTGCAGGCCGCTTGGACCCTGCTTTGAACTGCTGTGTGACTTATGACGAGTTGCATCTGCTGACCCAGATCATGAATGCCTTGCCCAGATCGTCAGCTGCCTGCCAGTCCACCAGGCTTGGGTGTCCACAGCGTATAGTGCCGCTGCCCAACGATGCACACCGCCCTCCGCGCCTGCGGTTTGCACGCATGTGCAGAGGCCAGGGGCCCGTCATGCCAACAGCTCTTGCAGGCCAGGTGCACAACCTGCCATTTCATTCCGCACGCGTAATGCCTCGCGCTGTGCAATCCAGCCATTCATGCAAAGGCACAACTCGGTGCGCAGTGGTGTGTTTCATGTGCCAGCCGCGTTGCGATTCTCGCGTATTGCGTGCATACAGCAATCGCTGCACGTGATGGAGTGTGTGGGACTATGTATGCCCACATCTCATAACATCGTGCCGCTGCAGGCACACAAGCATGCAACGCCAAGTTGGCAAATGTGTGTGTGTGTGTGTGTGTACCATGGAACCACATGCCCTGCAGCGTGCTTGTTTGCCAATGGTAATGAGTCGATGAGAGGAGCGACATACGAACGTGGTGGCTGCACACTATGGCATAGAGAGGCGGCACAGTTGCATGCTGAGCTGACAAGCGCGCAGAGCTTCATGAAGGTGCAGAAGCATCGCGCCACCGCAGCCCTCACCATACCTGGAACGTACACGTGAAGCCACCATTGCCTGCCTTGTGCAGCGACGCCATTGCGCGCAGCAACCGTTCCCGCTGGTCACCTGCCAACCACGCGATCGAGATGTGTGGCAGCGGCACCTGCACCACAACACGTCACAGGTGAACAGGCAATACGGTTCAACACGAAGAGTAATGGACGTCCACATTGCTAAAAGATGTCTGAC
The DNA here is from genome assembly GCA_001662385.1 of Chlamydomonas asymmetrica. NCBI lineage: Eukaryota > Viridiplantae > Chlorophyta > Chlorophyceae > Chlamydomonadales > Chlamydomonadaceae > Chlamydomonas > Chlamydomonas asymmetrica. The sequence continues at coordinate 87,730 of BDDA01000193.1, read as the reverse complement.
AAGCTGGCTCTCGCGTTGCAACGGCTGCTCTGACCTTATGAAAGGGCGGCAGGCCCTGGCGCGTGAACGCGCGATCCACTAGTTGCACCAGCCCACACAGGGCCGCTGCGCCGCCATCATCCCCGCCGCTGCTGCTTGCCTCCCTGGGGTCTGCCCCCGTGCCTGCCTCTGTGTGGTGTTGCTGGGGCGGTGCGACCGGCAGGGACACGAAGGAGCGCGTCCGCTCGTCATTCACAAACACCTTCAAGCCCGACAGTGTCACGTTGAAGCAGTCCTGCGGAGCACTGGAAGCAAGCAGGTGGGCATGCTCACAGTGTGCACACACATGAACATATTTACACCCATACACAACATCAAGCACGTGGTGTTTGCGCTTGTGCCGTTGTGCGGCATGCCCATACGTATGCAGTGCAATCTGCTTGTATTGCGCGCAAACGTTGTACGCAGGACCGCGCTGAGGCGATGGGTGAGTGCTCCCTGAGCAGCAGCAGTAACGCGGGCCATGCCAAACACCCATCTCAGCAGCAGGGCCACGGGCGTGTCAAGGCGACGCTCGCTGCCTACCAGCATTCCCCACCTCACCTCACCTCTCTGTGAACAGCTCGGTGAGGTGTTGCGTGAGGGGCCGTATCTGACGCAGCTCCACCGGCACCGTGCGTGACAGGCTGATGTGGGGCATGTGGCGAGGCGCCGGACCCTCCTCGCCCCCCTCCCCCTGCTGCGCCTGCGACCCCGGGTGAATGCGGGAAGCAGCCGCAGCCCTACCGCCACCATCAGCGCTGCCGTCGCCGCTCCGGACGCCCGTTCCCGCGCTGCCAATATCCACGCGTGCTGCACCAGTGCCTGAATGCTGGACAGAGGGCGCTTGAGGTTTATGTGTGTTGTTGTGCGTGGGGGCACTGGTGCCGGCGCCGTTGCTTGATGGCGGTGTGTGACCGTCGGGCGGAAGCTGCACGGAAGCTTCCAGGTTGGGCACCAACTCCTGCAGCTGCAACCACACCAGGCAGAGTGGAAGACGCACGGCGGTTTTGTGCGCCTGCGGGAAAACGCATTGCCTGAGGGATGCATGCAGGATGCATGGGCTACAATTGTGGCATTTGCATGGGGCATGCAGACCATCTGGATCGCACCCAAGCAACGCACCTGCTTGATGATGCATCGTATTTGTTCCCAGGCTTCATCTGGAAGCTCCACTGCGATACGTTCATGCAGGCAGAACATGCACAGCGTGTGCAAAACAGGTCAGTCCCTACTCAACGCCCACAGCAACTGGACCGTGGAGAGTTGGGCGCCCCAGTCCGGCGATAACACACGGAGGTTGTTGGGAGGGGCCCTCAATATGCAGCTGACGCTCACCTGGGAGCAGTACCACGGTGGGGAAGCTGCCTTCCAAGTGGGGAAAGCGGCGCACTCGCCCTTCGTGCCGGTCGTGCACGCCCAGCGTGGACGTCAACGCGGCACGTTCTGCGGCGCGCCCATGTGCATGACGAGGACAGCAGAGTCTAGCAGACGTAACAGCACTGAGTTGGAGCAGGGATGAGTGTACGCTGCAGGCTCACCTTGGGAATTGTTGGCAGCCAGGAGTCGATTTGGGTCCGGCAGCGCCAAGAGCGGTCTGCAGGCAGGCTCAACAACGCTTGAGCGCAGGGTCACAGCAAAGCAGCGGCCCAGATGATCGTTCAAGCAGAGCATGTCATATCAGGTGTCTTGCAGACCTGCCAGTTTGGTATCCAGGTCCTGTGCTGCAGCTTCGTTTCGGTGCAGTTGCACCTGAGCAAGCTGTCATGGCAGCACGCTTGTTGGGCAAGCGACTTTCTGCGCCGTACTCATCATCATCATCAGCTGTCTCACTATCGCTTTCGCTGGGAGGGCTGGTGCCCTCCTCACTATCATACGCTGCAAGTGCGTCCATCCCAGCTAGTCAGTTGAGTGCAAGCGAGCTGGCCACTTCAGTGCTGGCAGGGACATGACATTAAGCCAAGGAGTTGCCCCGTTAAATGGAGATATGGGCAGGTCTATGGGGTCCTCCATTGCGGAGACACCATGAAGTCAATCTGAGGCGTTCGAGACCAGCGTGCCTGCTGCATCCTACCTGCTGAACCCATCAAACTTCCTGTGGACAGCATTACCGTAAAATATACATTTGCTTGATGTCTTTAGCAACGCACGTGGTTTAGTGAAACGCCCTGCATCCTTGGATACCGTGTTGCTGAAACTTGAATGCCACACCAGGCGCAACGATGACTTTGGTGGGAACGCACCTGTGGCCGCCTTAGGTCTAATCGTGCGCTGCACCGCCCTGATGTATGCTTGTCAGCTGGGTTTTGCGGCGCTGGTGCTGCTGGCGGGTCTAGCAGCTGCTGCGCCCGCACAGGAGCTCACATCTTGTTACAATAGGCACTATAACGCCACGCCAGCACGGTTCGAGGACTTTCTAAAAGGGCGGCCAAGCAGGTACTTGTACAGCCTGAGGGCTATGGTGGTGTTGTGTCAGAACTCGGTTTTACAAGCGCTTGAAGCTGACACTGCAACGTCCCTTGACTGCTTGCAGCTTGTTTTTACACAAGGTGTTCTGGAGTGAGAAGCCAACTTCAATCCCTGTGACGGTGTATGCTGGCCTGACTCTGTCACGGCTGGACGCACTCGAAGCGCAGTGCCGGAGCTGGCAGGGACCACACACCTCTGCGGTGTATGTGCCGCTTGTGCAGCAGCAGAGCGGCCTGACACTGACAGAGCCAAACAAAAAACACCTTGCCATTGCTGAGCAGGCTGTGCAATCCTTGTTTGACAGGTATTTGCAGGGCGTACGGGAACGTATGCGTGCGGCACTCGCTCCTTCCTCAGGCGCTGATTGTTGCGCGTTTTCAAACGATGCAGGTTGGATGCGGAGGCGACAGCCTGCCAGGCCCGTATACAGCTGGTGTATGAGGTTGTCCACGAGGAGGCGATGCTGTTCATTCTGCCCATCAACCTGCTCCGAAACGTGGCAGTCTTGCCAGCCACCACCCCGCTGCTGGCCATGATAGACATTGACCTGCTGGTCAGTAGCAGCTTCTCCAGCGTAGTGATGCAGCCAGACAGGTATGCAGCATGGAACAAGGCAGTATCCAAGGCAGCATGCAAGCAGCAGTCTCACAATTCGCAAGCCATGCAAAAGCCCACGTGTACGATTTGCTAGCTGTTGGTCGGGGCCATGTCCATTCCTGCATCATAATGTGCTCTGTGCTCTGTGCGTGGGCGCTACAACAGGGGGCGACGTTTGCAACTCCCATGCATACCGATGCAGAGGCTGCAAGGCAGCACTGGTCGCCCCCATGTGCCTTCTACAGCAGCAGCAGTTGAATAGAGGCATTCCTCCGCTTAATGCGGCCCCGCATGTGATGTTGTATGGGTTGCCCGGCATCCCCGCCCACCTGCCTGCCCTCTGCCCTCTGCCCCCTCCTGCAGCATGAAGCAGCTGAGCGAAACGTGCGCTGGCAGCGCGGTGGTGGTGCTGCCGGCGTTTGAGACGCACAAGCGCCTGGAGCTGGAGGACGGGCTGCAACTGGCCCAGGACGCAGCAGCAGGCGAGTTTGCCAGATCGCCAGCACCCCCTTCATGTGCACCGGCATGGCCCAATTCTCCACCGACACACGTGGTGGCCAGTGAGTGCATCACTGACGGGGATTGGCCCTCTCTTTGCCACTCTGGGCGTGCGTTTCGTGTGTCTGCGTGCAGGTGGCAAGGCCAGCCTTGTCCGGCTGCTGCAGGCCGGCAGCCTGCACTACTTTGCCGAGTACGACTACAAGCGCGGCCACGCGCCCACCGACTTTGCCAAGTGAGTGACGCGGCGCGCCAGCGCCGCCCGCCCGGCAGCCTGGCACTCTGGTTTTTCACAACCTGCACGGCGAAGGCCTACCGTACACATGCGCTGAGCCGATGGTCGACTCAGCATGACCTGCTCTCACCGCTTGCACGCGAAGTTGCAGATGGGTTTTAGGGAGGCTCCGCGCCGCCACCGCCTGTGTTCTCGCACTGAAAGCTGCTGTGTACTGCGACGGGTGTGTGTCTGGCCGGACGCACTGTGCTGCTTGCAGGTGGTACAGCGCATCCACGATGTACCGCGTGCAGTATGCGGTCAACTACGAGCCCTGGTTCGTCATGTCGCGTGAGCGCAGCCCGCCCTACGACGTGCGCTTCCGGGGCTACGGCTGGAACAAGGTGGCGCAGGTGGCGCACGTCAACGCCTCGGGGTTCAGGTGGGCATGCAAGTATGCAATGCATGCACGATGCCTTGGCGTTGGAGGTGGCTGGGGCCAGTGTCTCCCTGATGTGTGTCTGCTTTGGCCTGAGCTTCCGTGCTGCAAGCAACTGCACAAGCGGTGAGGGCGCTACGCAGCACCAACGTGTTGGGTTTTGGCACCGGTACCGCTGACTAGGCAAACTGCAGCCAATGCAGCTGGAGGCTCTAGATGCTGCTGCTTGTGCCCTGCCTCACATGGCGCTGTCTATTCAGTGTGCACAGAACCCTGTATTCAAGTAATGATATCTGTGATCTGTCTCCATAGCCGGTGCTGCGTCTACCAGCCCACCTGTCCGTGGTCAACTTGCTAACCGCAAGCTGCCAACCGCACACACGCGCTCTCGCAGCTTCCTGGTTCACCCGAGCGCGTACGTGGTGCACCGCCCGCACCCGCGCTCCAACGCGCGTGCCTTCTACGGCACCGCCTACAACGGGCCCTCCGCGCAGCAAGCCGCGGCCGCCAGCGCGGCCGCCAAGCCGCTCAGCCTGGCAAAGCTGTTCCACCGCAAGGTGAGCGCTGCCGCGGCCGCTGCCATGCGAATTACCTCTGAACCTCTCATTGCCTGGCTTGGCCCTGTGGTTTGGAGTGATATTTTGATGGCGCGCTTACCTCAGAACTGCCATAATTGAACCCATGATTTCTCACATGTACTGCTATGGGCATGTCCTCTCGCATGTGCGTTGCATGCATCTGGGTGTGCGAGCGAGTTGCGCATGACAGCACACCAGCAGCACGTAGCTCAACTTCTTGAGGCGTTGCCAACCATGCTGTGCGTGTGTGTGGGACTGCCCTTGTGTGCGCTATGTCGCAGGTGAGCGCCATGCGCCACACCACCCTGCGCGACATGCGGCGGGGGCTGTACACTCCGGTGGTGGATGCGCAGAGCCGCCACTGCCGCGACACGCTGGCCTGGTGGGGCGAGGCCCCGCTCCAGCGCGCGCCGCGGCTGCGCTGATGCATCGGTTGGCCGCAGGGCCTGTCAGCCGTTAACTCCCCGGCAAATACTCATGATGCACCCCGTGCCCCTGCACCGCATGCCACACCATTGCGGTGTGAGGTGCATCCCATGCATCGGTCGTCGCCCCGCTCCGCCCCTGAATACGGTACTGTCGAAATGCACGTTTCGGTGGCTTGTCATGGCCCGCACCGCGGCTCAGGGTGTGCGCCCTGCTGCCTAAACAAACATTGAAACATGGCACGGTCCGAGGTGTGCTGTCGCGATGGAGGGCTGCTGTGCGTGGCGATGCCCCATACACTGATGCACACCTCGGGCCTGCACTTGGAAGCTCCGGCTTGGAACAGGCGTGCACACATACAGGCCGGCGGTGGGCATCAGAGTATGACGTGGGTGGTGCACACAGGCAGGTATAGCCCAGCATCGAACCATTAGTCAGCAATGCACATATGCAGGTTCTGCATGCCAGTGCCGTTTCGGGCTGGATGGCGAGCATGGGCTCCTTAATCCTTGAGACGGCATGCTGGATGGCATGGTTGCATTGTAAGGTGCGTGACTGTGACTTTGGTGCGTGCGGCTGCTTGACTTCGCTCTATTACTTGAGCACCAAGGCTGTGTAATACATGAAGCACTGGTCGACCGTGTGGCTTGCACATGTTGCCTGTCATGCGCACCCGGTTTGCGCCCTCGCACAGACTAGGCCAGCCGAGTCATAGCGTGGTGTGTTCAGCTGTCAAAGGGCGCAGGTCAGGTTACAAGGACCCAGCGAGGCGACGGGGAGGCTTCGTTGACGGCCCCGCCCGCCAGCAGCAATGGTCAGAGGAACCAGAGCTGGAGCTTGCGGAGCAGGAACCTGCAGTCGCTGTAACAGAGAGAGCGCGTAAGTGACACAAAGGATGTCGTAGTGTTCCGTTCTGTCTGCTGCACCAACACACAGGGAAGCGGCGGTAGGCTTTTCCACTAGGAGACAGTGAAAGGATTCCGCTTGCACAATTGCGCAGGCACACGTCGCGCTGAGCCACAAGTTGACGACCCTGTTGTCTGGCCTGAACCCGATAAGCCCCAGCAGCAGAAGCAGAGGCAGGCAACTCCTTCACAGCAGCAAGCCTCTGACCCACCTCAGAGCACTAGCCAGAGAGCTGCCCCGCTCGCCGCAGCCGCACCAACACAGGACTCCGACGTCAAGAGCATCACGCCTCAGCAGGAGCTCAAACCCAAAGCTGAAGAACAGCAGAAAAAGCCGCAGAAACGAGCACAGGTGCCCCAAGTGCAAGTAGCTCAGCAGGAGGAGGAGCAGCAGCAGGAGGAGGAGCAAGCGAACACAGACGCACACAGCGACGTGCAAGAGCTCAGTCAACCGCAGCACATTATTATCAACGACAGCTTCCTCCCTCCAAAGGATGCCAGAGCACTGCGTGACGTGTTTGATCAGCGCTTCGCCAACCCTCGGTCCAACGACCCCAATCGTTTTATGTGGGACTACTGGTGAGGGTTGCGTTATGTGAGCACACGTCGGATGCGCGCCCTGTACAGCACAGCGCCGTGCTAACGGGCTGCTCGGCCCACATGCACGCCAGCTGCACATGCGGCTTGATGCGCATGTGAATAGGTTGGCGCATGTGCACATGCCGCTTGCACAGCTTGCGACTCTTGCACAACACGCGTCAAGGCATGCAAATGCATGCATAATTCACATGTTCAGGACCGAAATGGCTGCCTCTCTGCTGCATTGTACTGCAGGCACATACCTGACCAGTACACCTTGATACGCACCCAGGTGGGGTATGCACCCAGCCAATGCCTGCTATCCAAACGGTGTGCTTTCCCCTGCGCCGGCATCTATCGCGAGCACAGTGATAGGGGACTCCCAAAATGCCAGAACAATGAATTGCGACTGCATTTCTGCTATTCATACGCAAGCTAATGAAGCTACGCGTGTGCATGCTTGTACCCAGCTCACAGCTGCGGGTTTGGCAGCGGTGGCACAGTCGGCCCGCCGTCCCACGGTGGCATGACACCAGCCGACCCAGCTGGCCACACTCACTCACCATTTCATCATTCATCAGCACTGCGCTGCTGTCTCCCTCACTCCTCAGGCTGCTGTTTACTTCCCTTCCCTGCACTCACCCCTGCACTCACCTCTGCACCAACCCCTGTACAGCTGTACTGCCCCCTGCGTCAACCCCTGTACTGCCCCCCCCCACCACCCCACACACAGGCCCAGGTGTACTTCCCCACGGCGCTGTACGGGATGGTGGAGGATGCGCTGCTGAGCTACGGAGAGCGGTCGCTGGGGTGCCGGTCCATCAGCCCCATCTGGCTCAGCTACTACGTTGACGGCTGCTGCCAGGAGCTGCACTGCGACAACCCGCACGGGCCCTTCGCGTTTGTGCTCTCGCTCACAGGTAGGTGCGACAACACCGCATGACGCGTGCAGTACGTATCATGACATTCATGATTCTTGACTATCAGCAGGTCTCAACTCTCAATCCTTGTCATGCACGGTGTGCAGTACATGCATGGCGTTGATTGCGTGTGACACTCAAGCGCGTATCAAAGTGCCACTGTGCATGACTTGGCAAGCGCTTCCTGGTTGAGAGGTACGAATGGCATGTTGCGGAGAGCCCACGTACTGCATACCCAGGTGTGGGTCTGGCTTGCGGCTGGTGTCGCCTCGCTGCCCCACACTGTGCAGAATGGGAGGGGCGGCCGTTCACGGGTGGTGAGACGCTCATCCTGCAGCCGCGCGTGCTCAACTTCTGGAGCGGCTTTGACCCTTCCGTGGGCTTGGAGGCGGGCCACCTGATTACGCGTGTGGAGCCCCTCTTCAACCGCCTCACCGTGTTTGACCCACGCTTCCCCCATGGCGTACGCCAGGTAACTGATGATGACAATGACGGCGTTGGATTGATTATGTGGAGAATGTGGTGTGTTAACCGATTGATGGGCTGGGTCCACCTCTGCGATGACCTGCGAGGCTACCGGAGCCTCGCAGGTCAGTGCAGAGGGGGTGCTGGGTGCGCACTGGCAGCGTGCGCTGCCCGCCTAATGATGCGGCAAGCTGTTGGACAGGCAGAGCAGGAAGCAAGGTCCCGAGCAAAACGCAGCCTGAAAACATTTCTGAGGCTCGCAAGCAAACCGCCCCGGCGCGGACCAGACCTATCAGGGCCAGGTGAGCGAAAGTGCAGCTCATCATCAAGGCAAGAACGTCAAAGGCTTGCACTGAGCAAAGCCCTTGGCCTCCACTTAGTCTCAACCCTAGCTAAGTCCGCAGCCTGTCCTGAGCACCTATGCCTGGAATATGGTATGTAACGACGTATAGCAGGCTGCGAAGTGATGCACTGGGTCGAGTAAGCAAGGCAGGAGAAGTGTGAAGCAGACGTGAGCTGCGGCTCCTTTGCTTGGCTTACAGGTTACCCTGCGAACCCTTGCAGTAAATTGCACTGCTGAAACCCCATAAGTATGTACAACAGGGCGCTGGCGTCGATGGAGCGGACGCAACGGCAGCATAATAGCTCGTGTTTGGCAAGACTGTTCCGGCCCGAACTCCTCTAACGCTTAACACTGCTGTACCGCATTTTTAGCCCGGCAACAGACGCTTTAATGGTGACCCACCACACGTCACTCAATGCGTAGCACGACTGCTACGCATTGAGTAATATCAACTAGCAACTACGCATGGAGTGCATGCGCAGCAAACACTAGCACAAATTTAAGCACACCATCACTGTACCAGTGTGCGTAAGCTTTCACCGTTGTGTCTGTCCACGGCTGCCCTTGCCCGCGCCCCCACACAAACACTTACCTCGAGACGTGTGTGTCCTTGTGCTCCTGTGGACATGCACATGCGCAAGCACAACCATATGCCCGACGCGGCTGCATGCTGGGTCCTATCGCGCCGGCCCTGCCTTGCGTTGCCCCCTCTCCCCCCTCGCTCTCGCAGCCGGGGGAGTTTGGGGACGGCCGCGTCAGCGGGCAGTACTTGTTGTTGGATGAGCGCATGGCAATGTGTGTTGCCTCCCTAATGGTGCACATTTGCTCGCTCGTCACTGGTCAGCTCATGCACATCAATGCACTGGCATGCATGTATTTACGTGCACATGTGCATCATCACCGTCTCACCAATGTCTTCCGCAAAGCTCGTGGAAGGCGGGCCCACAGTGCTGCCGCATGGTGGTTGCTTTGCCCTGCTGGCCAGACACTTGCGTTGTTGGATTTTTGCTGGTGCACATTACACCGCGCTTGCGTGCGTGCCATGCCCCGTGCGTGACAGGTGCACGGCACGCGTGATCCCCGCAAGGGCCGCCTGGTGCTGCACGGTGAGTTGGATCATCTGCGGTGTGTGATAAGTGATCAATGTTGTGCGTTCGTAAGGTGCCATGTGCCTGCAGCTTGCTGCCTGACACCGTCAGCAACATGCACTTGGCAAACGTCTTGTGAACCTGTGCTGCGCATACGTTTATGCTCCTGCCTGTTAGCTCTGCCCAGCTCCCAAACGCACCCATTGTGTCCAGCATCTGTGCTCACTTCACCACGTTGCTCTCTGCAATCTGCCGCACCGTATGTCGTCTGTCAATTTCTGCATGTTGAATTTTTGCATGCCCACACCACCACTGCGGCCTTTGGCAGTCTGGACTAGGAATTTTGCTATTGACACACGCCCCCCCCGGGGGCTGAGTGAGGTGCTGCGCGTGTGTGCGGTTGCGTGCACGTGTGTGCCCCTGCAGGCTGGTTCACCGAGCCATCACCCTTCTTTGAGGGCGGCCTGCCCGCTGCTGACGCTGAGGAGGCGCTGGTGGGGCCGGTGGGCGACATGATGGAGCAGCTGGCGGAGTTCAGCGGCCTGGTCACCGGTGAGGGCGGGGGGGCGGGGGGGATGTTGGATGAGACATGAGAGGCACCGCACAGGGAGCTTGACTCAATCAGGGGCGCAGGGGTGGGAGAGCACTTGCACTCCCCCTCGTCTGGAAAGAGAGTGGGGCAGTGGGCCTTTTGGTGAGCAGGCTCTTGAGGGGCGTGAGGTAACGGGACATTAGGGGCGGAGGGGCTGGAGAGCAGGCGGGAGGGCAGGCGTGTGGGGGCACGTTACGGGTCGGGCCGACAGCCCGGGACGCCGAGGGAGATCAGGGACAGAGGGAGGTGGACGTGGCCGTGTCATGCACACAAGCGCTTTTCCAATGTTAGCGCATGGAATCACCCCGCCAGGCTGCGATTGCCAGGTAACCCACGAGGTGTTGGGTGTGGGTGGGTTACGTGCGTAACACTGTCACGCATTGCACTTGATTTGGGTCGATGCATGATGCCTGGGCCCAGACCCTCACCAGATGCTGCCACATGTGCCTGTCCAGTGGCGTTGAGCCGTCATCTGCCCTGCCAACATTGCAGGCACGCTGATCGTGCGCATCACCGTCAACGGAAAGGACGGCAGCGTCAGCGGCATCGAGTGGCTGGCGGACACGCTGGTGCAGGTAGGGAATGTGATGATGCGCAGCCATGGCAGGCTGGCTGGGCGCTGATCCATGCATATTGCACAGCATTTGCCTTATGGAGTCATGGCACCATTTGCGGTCCGCGATCAGGTGTCCTCCCCGTTCAAACAGACAGTGCAGGCGCGCGAGCTGGCCGTGCACGTCATTATGTGGATCAATGCTGTTCGGCTCCCTGTCCGACTGTGCAAGTGCTTATATGCAATCACGTTGCATGGCTGAGCATCAGCAACAGTGCATCCTGGACTTTTCAGCATCTTGCCACAGGCTTTCCTGCAGATGCACGTCGCTGTTGTGTGTGCGTCATTTGCTTATTTGTTCCCGTGGGGCCATGCAGTGTGATTCCCCCGGGGTCGTGCAGTGTGCACATGCGTCAGAGTTGGAACTGCACCTGACGATGGCCAGCGAGGTGTCTGGGCTGATCTGGCCGCTGCCGCAAAACGGACAGCGGTCGTCCCAACGGGTTGCGTGTGTGCGCATTGCTTGCTGCTGCTGCGTGCAGGTGCCCTACCTACCGGGCGGCGCCAACAGCGCTCAGGCGGCGCGCTACGCTGGTCTCAACCTGCGCGCTGAGCTGCAGGCGTTCATCCGCGACACGCTGGTGGCGGTCGACACCTTCCCGTCCTGCGCTGCCGGGGACACCTTCATCACCCTGCCCATCCTAATAGAGTGAACCATGTCACGCCCACAGATGGACTGTGTAGTGGATTGCGTTCTGCATTATTTACCGTTGTTATACGTTTATTCGGGCAGGCTTTAAGGTGCGCCACGCAGGGCATGCCAGTCAGCGTCAATCATGGTGTGCAGTACGGCCTGGGAGAGGCCCGACCGCACGTTTATTCTGCAACCGTCATTATTGGCAGCCGCTGCATGCGCAAAGCCGTGTTTCTGTCGGTGTAATGCACTGATGTGTCGTCCACGACTCGACAACAATCAGGTGTGCACACATAATACGCACGGTCCCAGCCCGAGCATCATTGACAAGTGGACAAGCAACGGCGTGCAGGAGTGACAGGTAGGGGCATATGCTTGTACAACAGCTCCCTGTGACTACCAGGTGCAAATCAATAAAACAATCATATAGCCTTGCGGGCCTTGGCAGAGTTAATAGGCACATACATGCTGCGTTCTGTCAGGATTGTGTTGGCAGGTATCAAGTCCTTGCACAGGACAGCGCGCCGCAATTCAACCATATACCACCCTTCGAATTCTGGGGCCTCCAAAGCCAAACACAATGCCTGCCCTCAACCGACAACATCACAGCGCACGCCCAGCGCTTTGCTTCTCTGTGCTCTGCCAACACACTGATGCCTCAAATGCCTGGCAGCACATAATCGGAATGTGTTCCAGTGGTTCGATCCCAGGTGTGAGGTGCTGGTGTCATCACACAGCACATGTTGCGCTCCATCACATGTGATGGGAAATGCACCGGTGTGGTGAATGGTTCTGGGAGTTACCATGGTTCTGGGAGTTACCGAATGAGCATGGCAAGGTTGAGCATGGGAATGTGGCAGTGTGTAGGAGGCGGTCGAGCGGTGCTGGTCGCTGATGAGTCCTGCCTTCCAACCCTATCACAAAGTTGGCAACGCAAACGATAATGCGGCGACCCGTCTGTTGAGCGATTATTCCACAATGGGACGTCTGACGACGCTTATTGTCCCCCTTCGTCCTTCCCAGGGTTAGTGCAACATGCTCTGAGCATAACAACTCACACAACGCCGACGTTTATTGTACCCCCCCTTGGCCCTCTCGGCCCTCACTCGCGCTCAGTCTTGCTTGAGCGAGCGTGCGCGCGCCAGGAACCTGCGCCGGGTGGCGAGGTCACACGCGGTGGACGCCACCGCCGCCACCAGCTCACACACGAAAAACTTGAACAGCAGCACCACGGCTGTGAGGAGCGGGATGCCGCGCGTGGCGTAGCCCATGAAATCCAGGGGGGTGTGCAGCAGCGGGATGAGCCGCGCAGGCGCAGCCAGCAGCACCGTCAGCGGCGGCCGCACCTGCGCATGCACACACATGCACACACGCCAGCACTGGTGTGCATGCATTCAACCGCACCACAGACAGTGGCAGCATTCAAACACAAATGTCTTGCGGCATGGTTGCGTGTATGCGGCCAGCATGGGTGCACCGGAGACAGAACATGTAACACCAATACACCATGCAGATGCACAGCTGGCATGCGTGCGGATCAGCATCAGGCCGCGGAGCATAATTGCAAAGCGGTGAGTGCAGGTCCTGGCTAATCCTCTGTGCCCCAGGCCGTTTCCACATAGATGCGCTTCCACCCCACACACACACCATGCACCTGCAGCAGCAGCGGCCGCAGAATGCACGCGTATGTACACGGCACTGCAGTGGCCGCCGCTTGGCGGAGCCAGCCCACGCGCACGACGCCCTCCACAGCGCCGCGTTTGCCGCTGACATCCGCAAACCCCAGTAAGGGCACAGAGGCCGCCACCGACGCGGCCTGCGCCTCAGGCGTGAGCGCCGCTGCCGTCGCCTCCACTGCCCCGGCGGCGCTGTCCGCCTCGACCAGGGAGAGAGGCGTCAGCCCGGCGGGCTTTCCGGGCAGCATGTACACCCAGGCGGCTACCATGAGGCTGCTGGCCCACACGTACGCCACCAGTACGGCGGGACGGTACCTGCGCGTGACAAGCCAATGCAGAGGGCCACAAGCGATGCAGAGGCACAATGACAGCAGGCATGACAGGCATGACAGGCATGTATCGGTGATGAACATGTGTACATGTCCGACCGTTAAAACAAATGACTCGTCAACCTTTCAAATTGCATCGTTTATATGACAATTGACAACACGCATGCGCACAAGTGACCAAGGTGCTCTGGGCTGCCTGGCTACATGCAGATGCCAATTTGCATGCACACTGCCCAGCGCCAGTGGCCCAGGTGTTTCCCTGAATGCGTGGCACTATTGTTTGCCGTTCAGCAGTCCTACTGAGGCCCTAACCTCCGGTGCTGTGACCTTCCCAGATCTCACAAGGCGGGCCCCCCCCATACATGCCGAAAACATACCGCACGTGCTTACGACTGTATGATTATTCCCGTACATGCTATCATGAAGATGCTTGCAGCTCGCCCCTCTTGACAACTCCAAACTCAGGCCCCTGCTTCGTCTCACCGTGCATACCACCTGGTCCGCGCCCTCAGCACCACGTACACAAACCCCAGCAGCACCACCAGCACCGGGATCACCCGTAAGCGCGTGGCACGGCTGTCCGCCGCGCTTGAACCGAGCTCCCCCACGCCGCCGCTGGCGCCGCTGGTGGTGGCGCTGCCGCTCGCCGTGGCATGCAACAGGTACAGCACCCTGCCCAGCGCGTCCAGCAGCAGCACGGCGCAGTCCAGGCGCCGCAGGTGCACGGCGCGTTCCAGGCAGTACGCGGCTTCCAGGGAGGGGCGGGCGAAACCGTACCGCGGCCAGTGCCACCAGGGGCCAGCAGCCTCCCGCTCCCGCCCCTCGCCCGCCACCTCACGCTGCACAGCCGCCACTGCCTCCGCCGCCCTCGCCGCCTCCCCGCTCTCCACCTCCCCGCTGCCTGCCACCTCGGCGATCGCTCCGAAACCACTGCCCCCTGCGGCAGATGATGGCCCAGGCAGCTCCATGCTGCTGCCGTCGCTGCCAGGGCTGCCTCCGCTGCCGCGGTCAAAGCCGCGACCACCAGTTCCGGCCGCCACACCCCCTGCGCGAGGACTAGCAGCCCCAAACACGTAAAACGATGACGTGGAGCCCACTGCGGGTGAGGCAATCTCACGGCGGCGTCCCGCGATGCCTCCTGCAAGGCGCGGGGAGCCCAGCGCAGCCACGGACGCTAGTGTGGCTGCGGACTCTGACGACACCCTTGCGCTGGTGTTAGCGATGCTGGCGGTGTCGATGCCCTGGATCGCGGGCGAGTGGGGCGTGCTGCCGCCGTGGCGGCTGGACTCGTCGCTGCTGCTGAGGCCGCGCTCTCCCAGCTGGGAGCCGCGCCCGCAATGGGACATGGCGATGCCCGACGACGACATTGTGGTTGCGGCAGAATCATGCACGTGTGCGCCAGTGCTGGCGGCTGATGCGCTGCTGCCACCCGGGGGCAGCGTCTCCACCGCGTGCTGCGTGTTGTCGAGCTGAAGCCCAGCACGCTCCAGGGCGGTGAGCATCATGCGCATGCAGGAGCGCATGCCGGCGCCATGCAGGTAGCGCAGCAGGCCGGGCGCAATGTCGAGGAGCGCTTCGGCGGCGGCGCTGGCGCCTGAGGACGGCTGCTGCTGCTGCTGCTGCTGCTGCTGTTGCTGCTGCTGCTGGCTCATCACGACATATCCCATGTCCTGAACGAGCTGGGCGGTACAGCTGTGGAACGCGCTTGCAGCAAGCAACGCCGTTGTGGGACTTGGCAGCTGCTGCTGCTGCGACGGCTCTGTGGTGGCAGCGGCAGCAGCAGCTGCTGCTGCCGGCAGGTCCTGAGAGAGCCACTGCCAGGCGGCCTGCACCTGGTCAGCTCGCGTTGTATGCTCACCCTCTTCATCAACACTAGCAGCCGTTGCCGCTGGGGCCTGTGGTGCTGCTGTCTCATCTACATGGGTGCCCGCCATGGCCGCCCTCATCGTACCACACAGCTCCACTGCTGCGTTGTCTGGCAGACCCACCAGCAGCGGCAGGCTGGCCAGCGGCACATGCTGCTGCTGCTGATGGCGATCATCCGCACCACCCTCCGCTGCCTCTGGCGGCGGCAAGACATGCACATGGAGCATGGTCGGGGCCGCAGCACTGAAGCTGGCATCCAACGGCAGGCACACTGGCAGCGCCACCGCACCGTGTGCCGCTGCCCCACCACTGCCATCAGACGCCTGCTGTACCATCACCACCTGATCCGCCACCAGCTGTGAACTGCAAGCAATGACCACGCGTGCAGCAAGTTCGCCCGGCACTCTGCCGTCCTCCGCAGCAGCGGGCTGCGTTGGCTGAGCAGCCCCGCTGCCTGCTGCCGGGGGGGAGCCGTAGGGGCCCTCAGGGGATAGCATGTGCGCCAGGGAGATGCCCCCCTCAGGGAAGGGGGTGTGGGGGGTGTGGGGGGGCGTTTCTGGCGCGATGTCAGCCCCACTGGGCTCCTCGGGCGGCGGCGCTGACGCGTTGGCCACGGCGGCTGCAGCCGTGCCGCCAGAGGCTGCGTCAGCGCTGAGGGTACCTCTGCGCGCAAACGGAGCGAGCATTCGGCGGTCCACCAGCACATGGAAGCAAAGCTGCGGCGGTGCGGCTGCGGGCGAAGGCGGTGCCCGAGCGCCTGCGGCAGCCGCTGGCGCCGCTGCCAGTGCGGGGGGCCACAGGAACGCCGGCCAGGCCTCGCCAGCCTCCTCGTCCATCCCACCCGCCCTGATGTGTCGGGCCAGCCCCTCCAGTGTATGGTCCAGGAAGGTCATCGCGCTTGCGGCGCTACCTCCGCCATCGCTGCCGGCAGGCACATCAGCAGCATCCACAGCCTGGTGGAAGATGGCAGTCGATCCACGCCTGGGGCGGTGGGACTGTGGTGTGTGCGGCAGCGGGGCGGGGCCAGCACCCTCCACACCCGCGCGCCCGGCACCCGCGCCGCCGACATGCTCATGCAGCACCATGAGCAGGTGCACGCAGCCGCGCACCGCCACGCAGCTGGCCATGGTCAGCGTCAGCGGCCGCTGCTGGCTGCTGGCCGCCACCGACAGTGCCGCGAGCGCGCTGGCGGCATGGCGCTGCATGGTGGCCGCTGCGGCGCTGAAATCCATGGGGCTGCCATCCTCGTCGTTGATGTCATGCAATGGCAGCTTCATGCTGACTAGATGCGTACGACGCGTGGAGCGGTACAGCACCGTACTGCCCGTACCGGCGGCCTTCATCACGCCCGGAGCAATCTCTGCCGCCGGGTTAATGCCGCTGACCGGGTGCACAGCATGCGGCCCGGAGCCGGCAGCTCTGGGCTGCGGCGCCAGCAGGATGGTTGAGAGGTCCAGGCAGGGGATGCATGACGCATTCGCCGCTTGCGCCGCCTGCACGTGCTCGCCCTGGTGCCGTGTGGCAATGGGCGCAGCACTAGTGGCCATGTTTGTGTGGATGGGGCGCAGCGCGGCCATAGTCACCCGCTGCTGCTGCTGCTGCTGCTGCACCACACTGCCCTCTGCTGGCGCTGCCACGACCGCTGCACTCTCTGCCACCCCGGCCGGCACCGGCCCAGCTGCAGCAGCCAGCGCTCCAGGTTGTGAACACATGGGCAGCTCGCTGCTCCTGCGCCCTGAGCTGTACGCACTACAGAGGCTGGAGGGTATGGTGGCAGACGTTGGGCTGGCCATCATGTGGTGCAGCTCGCTCGACAGCATCCACGCGGGCACCGACGACGCCACTGACCCAGATGGCGGTGCGGAGGATGACACAGACGACATCGTCAGCCCTGACCTGTAGGGGTAGCAGGCGCCGCTGGTGTCGGATGAGGCGGGTGGCGTGAAAAGCCCCGCTGAGGTGGTGGAGGCTGCGCTGCCTGACCCGTCTGAGCAGTCGCCCGGGGTGGGAGGCGTGAGCGGCGAGCGGTGGCCAAAGGCAGGGCTGCTGGTGTCCCGGGCGGTCGCCACGGCACCGGCTGACGGCGGCAGGGAGGCGGTGCGGACGTCGCCAGCTGCAGCGGCACGACTGGCAACCCTGCCTGCAGCAGCAGGATCATCACTGCGTCGTGATGCAGCGGTTGTCATGGGAGCGGCAGCGGGGCCTGCGCTGTGGCCCTTGGCTGTGCCGCCTGAGGTGGCCTGATGCGCAGCTGTGGTGGGCGGCGCTGCCGCCGTCACGCGCGCAGGTGCGAGGCACGCGCAAGGCGCAACACGTTGCGCACGCGCGCTGCCGTACAGCCACATCGCAGCGGTACGCAGTGCCACCCATGCGGCGCTTACAGCGCTTTGCTGATGCGGGGCTGCGCCCGCTGCTGCCCAGCCACCCGCAGGCAGTGGCGCGCACAGGGCAGGCCCCGTCGACAAAGCAGACGCTGATGACACCGACGACGACATTTCGGTGGAGCGAACGCTCTGCTCATCCGACAGCCTGTGACGCTGCTGCGCCTGCTGACGCGGCTGGTGATGCTGCTGGTGATTGCGGCTGTGCAGGCCTGGCTTGCCCGCAGTACTGCCGGATGCTCCGCTGTCAGCGTGACCGCCATGCCGGCATGCGGCTGAGGAGCAGGCGACAAGGCCCTCATCCTCATCACCGCCGTGAGCTGCACACGCCTGCTCCGAGACCACGCGATCACTCGCGCTCATGTGGGTCTTGGAGGATTTCACATCCTTGCTAGGCCCAGACAGCAGGCGCTCGTTGGAATGCGTGGCATGCTGCTTGGGCTTGAGTTTGCGCTGTGTGCCGTGCACGGCTGCACGTGGTGGCGGGGGCGTGATGAACGGGATGCCAAAGGTGCTGTAGGCCTTGTCCACCACCCAGGGAACGACGATCAGCTGCACAGTCAAGTAAAGAAACAATCCAGCTATGTTAGGATATGCGGGACACTGATTGCCGGACACCGATTGCCGTACGCGGGACACCAATGCCAGCACAGCGATACTTTGTACTGCAGTCAAGTTGCCTTGCCCATTCCTGGCAGGCACACAAAATCCTGTACAGCCTTTATGACCTGCTCCAACCCTTGTGGCATGCACCGCATCTGCCGAGCACTGCTTAAGCTAAATTGCTAAAAGCGGCATCTCCCCCACCAAGATGGTCAACCCATCACTGTAATCCCTCCCTCCCTTCCCTTCTTCACCCTGCCCCCCGCCCCCCCTCCCCCCCCCCGGGTCCTCCCACCATGATGAAGGTCATCGCAACGCGCTGCACCGGGTCCGGCATAGCGCCGTACAGCCGCCAGTCAGCGATGAAGCAGCCGGCAGTCACCCACAAGAACTCAAGGCCACGCAGCAGGAGCTCCGCAGACGGGTCGTCAAGCTGCAGGCATGCATGCATGCACCAGCCACCAATGCCGACAGCAGCATACAGACTTATTTCCAGCAGATTGACAAACAACACATGGTGGTGAGTGAGCGAGAGGACATAACTGCTGTGATCATCTCAGTAACCACGTGGCGGGCACAAACTGCCAGGCATGCAGCGACGATGTGATCTGCATGGGTACCGCTAGTATTCATTATCATAGGCAGGCTGCAGGTGAATGCAACCAAGGGAATTGAGGGCCTGCAGGACCACAGGGCAGCCCTTCGACCAAGGCGACCCAGTCCGGTCCATGTCAGCGCCCATCAATGATGAGTCAGCAGGAGCATCAGGCGCGTACACGTGACGGATGCCATGTGATGGACTGCCTCCAACTCCAAGAGGCAGCCGTCGCCGCCTCCCCCAGCACACACGCACTCATCAGTGGCCCCATGGGCGCCTCTTTCTGACGCACTCATCAGTCATCACACCCACCCACCTTGTACGCAACGCAGTTGCGGTTGGCAATGCACATGTTGCCCTGCACGCTGCGCAGCGCGCCCCTGGTGGTTGAGATGTAATATGCGACCGTGGAGTGGTAGAAAGAGGCCGGAGGCGCCGTCAGCGCCGTCAGCAGGACCCCGCCGGACAGCACCACGCGGCTCAGCACCTGGATCGCGCTGTGCCACTTGCTGTAGGTGCGGGGGCTGAGCCGCGGCGCCAGCAGCAGCGCAAACAGAAAGTGCGCCACGCAGGTGTAGATCCAGAACACGAAAACGTAGTCGTGGAATCCCCAGGCTGCTCGCGGGTCCAGCATGAAGAGCCTGGAGAGGAGGAAGAGGTGGCGCTGCAGCGCGGAGCGGGCGCAGGGGTAGCGGCTGAGGGCGGCCCATACGTGTGGGGAGATGGTCTCGTTGAAGTTGTGGCTGGCGCCATGGCAGGCCACCAGGTCCGCAAGGTTCCTGATGAGCAAAACAGCAAAGCCACAAACACGTATTCAACACACAAAGCACTTCGGGCTCAGCCAGTGCATACCTGGCGCGCGGGCTGCCGCCCAAAGAGCAGTCACAAGCAGGTAGTTTCCGCGCAGCGACAGCCCAAGTGGGCGTGGGCCCCAGGGGCGAGGAGGCACACTAAGCTCAGCTCAGCAGGACTTTCTCTGTTCAGGTGGAGCTGCTGAACTTGACACGCCAACACGTTCACTCCTTCAGGCCCGGGCCTGCGGGTGACCCACCGGTTCTGCGTCAGGCCCAAGAAAGCAATCTCGAAAAACGAGAACACGGTGCACAGCCTGGCGGACGCCAGGTGTGTCCTTCTCTGCGCGCCCTTCATCCAAGCGGTGCGGGGGCTGCTCTGCCGATTTGCACCCCCGTCACGGTTGGCGGCAGGTTTGGAACCTGCTGACGGGGCGGGACCGTGACCCGGAAAAGGTCCAATAACTATAGTCGCTGATACGGTTCGGTGCAATAGGTGTAAGAGTATTCTGCTGGCAAGGTAAAGCAGCAGAGGGCAGTAGCGGAGGCTGGCTTCGTCTGTGGGTTTTTCATGTGGCAGTCGACGGCAACGCAGTACATCCGCGTCAGGGGCACCCAATCCTAACTTGGGTGACGGTACTACACCTGAACTTCACAGCACACCCAGCTCTTGAAATTCATCACTCCTTGCTGTGAGATTTGTCATAACACCCAGCCATCATCGACAGGTCTCGCAGGCCGTTTCTGGTTGGCGTCGTCAAGTAGGCAAAGAGGGGCCGCACGAAGCAGGTTGCACTACCCGGCCATACCATGCAGTGCTGTGTCACCCAGTATTGACTACAGGCCATGATGGCACTTCCTCCATCCTTACGCAGATAGACCAGCGCGCAGCCTGCTTCACAGACGTCGCCTCACATGGGACGTTGGGTGCCGAGGGACCCTACCTACACACTATGCTGTGGCGTAGGCATGATAGGCTGATTGGACTTACACTCAATGGCCCCGCAGGCCATTAGTGGATGGAACGACTTAGATGCGTTATTTGCAGCTTGATGCATAGCCAAGCGTACAAACAGGCACGCAGATAAGTGAGATGAAAGGAGGGCGCCTTAGGTCAGCAGGGGGCGGCAGGCTCTCACGATGTGGGCGTGGGCGCGCGAATTGAGCGTGGTAAGAATGCATGCGCGCGCACACACACACTAAACGCACACAGCGTATAGCATACGAGTGTGCTGGCAGGTTCGCGCGTCGGTTTCCAGCACGCTAATGGTGCAGACTCACGGGACGAGCATTGACATGGCGTCGTCCGCACCTAAATGTATGTGCAAGCGAGCACCGTTCCAAGGCTGGATGAATCATGAACACTCGGGATGAATGGGAGGTACGTACCAGTAGGTCAGTCTGTATTCGGTCTCCACACACAATCACGCGCATGCGGGTATGCGTAAGGATTGGTGGGGGCGTGGGTGGAAGTGGGGGGATCGCTCGCGGCCGCCAACTGTGGCAAGTTGGTCCTGCTGATGATCCATGCTGCTGCTTGAAGCGAAAACGTCATCACCGAAATGTAAGTTCATGGATGGACTGGTCTGTGGCACATGCAGGAGGTGATGGATGGCAGACGGGCGAATGCGTGTACCGCATGTTGCATGAGGTGGCAGGCAAGGGAATCAACTCGTAAAGCATGATCCATCAAAGTTCATGGAAGTCCACTGGGTGCTTTGCGCTACTGCCGGCGCTGCTGGCCCCCGCGCTGACTGCTGAGGGCGATGGGGGTGGGGGCGGGGGCGGCATGCCACCGCCTGTTCGCCGACCGCCCATGCCCGCTGGTCCGCTTTCCGGCAAGCCGCACATGGAGCGGAACCTGCAGAGTCAGAGTGGCAAGACCGCATGCCTGTCGGGTTAGATTGCCGCATGCATGGAGATCGGAAAGAGGCCCGTGCCGACTAGCACCAACAAGAGCAGCCGGACCACAAGTCCTGTGGCAACCCTACAACTATGCAACAAGTATAGTTGCATGCCCGACAGGCAGGTGAGGATGACAAACGAACAAAACAACGACAAGGCAACACCTGCACATGATTGCCATCGATTGCCGATCAATTGGCCTTAACGCACTACACCTGAACGGCACCACCTGCCTCTGTGCACTCACTTGGCCGCCAGCGCTGTCTTTGGCTTCATGAGCGCCAGGAACTGCGGCAGCGGGCAGTCGTACTTGTCCTCACAGCCCGGCAGCTTGACGGCCACCTCGTTCACGTACAGCCGGACGAGGTGGGGGTCCACACTGCGTGCATGCAGCAGCCGCATCGTCAGCTGTGTGGGCCCCATGCGGTGAGTGTCTTGCACGTGATAGCAAGCATGCCGTAGCGCATGAAGAAATGATATTTCGGCCCGCAACAGCCAACCACAACCACCTGATCTGACCTGTCCCGCTCGCGCCGCAACACAATGCATACGTGCTTTGCACACACGCCAGGGCTGCGCACAAAATGCGCCCAAGCTGCTGCTGGTCCATACGATAAGCTACGTGTGAACGTTCCCCACGCCCCGCCCAGACCCTGACCGTCCTTTCCTGGGATCGCCCTGGTCAGGGCAAGCAAACATGTAATCCCACACAACCACAGCCATACCACATCGGCATGTCCACCACGTTATGATGTGTATCAATGCACGTGTGGCGCACTCACTGTCGGCCGTGGTTGATGACGGGGCGGTACAACACAAACATGACGTGGCTGCCCGCCGGCAGCAGCCGCGCCCCCATCCACTCCCTAAAGGGGTCGAGTGACAGCGGCAGCTTGAACCCCTGAGGCAGCGGCGCGCTGTAGCCTTTGGGCACGCACCCGCGCAGGCAAGCATCACCCGACATGGCGCCGTCCACAGCGCCCGGCACTGCACGGGACAGGATAGATTGCAATACGGTATATTATATCAATATGAACCCGGATATCAACCTGAAGCAGGACATACAATGCAGTACCTGCCAGGCAGTGTAAGTGTCAGGGGCCACCAACTCAGATCCGTTGCTGTGGTGGTGATCCCCAGTGGGCAGTCACTTGCGCTCATGCCTCCGGACCAAGAGTGCCGATGCAAGCAACCATCAGCAACGTGGTCATGAGTGATCCTTTCATGACAAAAAGATCGCCAAGCACAATAGAAGCAGGTGGGCTCCGTCAAGGCTGCTGCATGAAAGGTCTTAACTCACCGGGCATGGCGATGTCTGGCGCGCCGGTGCTGTTGAACAGCCCCAGCAGCGCTAGCAGCGAGGTGAGGGTGGGCAGGCCGCTGAAGAGCAGCTTGGCGTGAAGCAGCGGCTCGCCCGCCTCCTCAGCCTGCGCCTGCACGTCCACCAAACCACACCGCACCACGCCCCCATGATCAGAACAGACAGGCCCAGGAGCACCAAGTGTGAGGTCGATAAAACGCTAGTAACAGCCAGGCTGACGCGGGCGTCCCCAAACCCCCCCGCCGCCTGTCTGCGTGTGCGTGCAGAGGGGGGGGGGGGTAAGGGGCCGGCGGCGCAGGCGGCGGTGTGCAACAGCCCGGCAGTATACGGTAAGGCCATAGAGTGCATGCAGTGAGATTTTGAGTGCAGGTGCAGCCGTTGAGCTTGCTGGTGTTCATATCACTCATTTTCGTTGCAGGCGCGCAATGCGTTAACGTGGCGAGGTACAGCAACTTAAGAGTCCAAGGTGAATTTATGACCAAGTGGGCAAAACAGTCTTGCCAAGCAAACGCTTCAATGATAAGCAAATGACAAGCAAAGCATTTGGGGCGCTGCTCAAATGGCCGACACGTCCGTTTGATGCCATAAACCAGTGCATCACCAGGGTGTCCTTCTGTAGGGGGTCAGCCATGAGGTTTCGAGAGCAGCTGTACATGGATAGATGCGGCGGCAAAAATTTACAGCGATCAAAGCGCACAGCAGCCAGAAACAACACGCATGCGGTGTAGCGGTGGCTTGCTGACGCCCGCAGTGCATGCAATTTATGTGGTAGCTCGTTAGGGGCTGGCTGGCGCTGCGACGGGCGGAACACGTACACGCGCTGCTGGTGCTGGCAACCAGCACCTCGCCAACATGGACGCCTGCCAGCACCAGCAGTATGTGTATGTGTTCCGCGCCACGGACGTGCCACTGCTCGACGAGCCGCAGAGGCACTGATCAACCTGCATACGCGCGATGTTGCGTGGCGTGATGCAGCGCGGGCGGGGCAGCGAGCTCAAGCCGCCGCAGATCGCGCGCTCGTTTAGCGCGGTGATAAGGTCGGCTACATCATCGTGTGGGGGCTGGGTCGTACACATGAAGAAGCGGCTGTACTGCGGCAGGTGCTGCGCGGCCGGCCCTGTCGCTGAGATGCGGTGCTGGCCGGTCAAGTACGCCACGCTGTTGAACCCTAGCCACAGCGGCTCGGGCCACGGCAGACGCTGCTGCTGGACGAGCTCTCATTCGTCAAGTATGCGGACTTCGCAGACATCTCAGACCGCTGCAACGCCACCGCCGCCGCTAGGTATGCAGCGGTATGTAATATCCGCAAAGTGCGCCTGCTCGACGAACGAGAACTCGTCTAGCAGCAGCATCTGCTGCGCCCGAGCATGGTCTGCAGCTGCAGCTATAAGGCAGTTGGGCACTGCGGTGGCGGCGCCCGCTGTGCGCTTGGTGCGGGGGTCGAGCACGCAGAGCCGTAACGTGCTGGTGGCGGGGCAGGCGCCAAACGTTGCGTTCTTGCGACGCGCCAGGTGTACGCTGTCACGGTGAGCAGGTGCGCTTTGCGGTGCTGCATCGTGCAACACGGCGCTGTGCGCAGCACCTGGCTTTTGTCAGAGCCGACCTCGCCGGCGAGGGCGGCGGCACAAGCAGCGGGCGTGCTGAGAGTGTATCTGTGGCCTCAAGCGCATCGATCGGCTCGGCGGTATCCAGGAGCGCCAACGCTCGGTTGTAGATCAGGCGCCACGCGTCGACCGTGACGTGGTGCGGCAGCGGCTGGGCGAGCATGGCAAGCGGTGGTGCGGCGTCACGTGCCACCTGCATGGCGGGCGCGTCGTCTGCCGCAGACGGGGCGATCAGCTGCGCGCGCAGCGTGCCGTCGTTGTACTCTCCAGCGTCAGAAGCTGCTGCTGCGGCTGCAGCATCGGCGAGGTTGGGAACAAGGGGCTGCTGGTGGACGCGCTCGCAGTTGCTGCGCATTTCGCTGGCGTGCTGGCGGTGCGCTTGCGCCAGCCAGGGCACGTCTGCCGGCTGATGCATGTGGTTTGCGTTCACAGCATCGTACACCGGCGCCGGCAGGCTGCCCGGCACGGGCACGCTGCGCTGCACGTACTGCTCGTGTAACGCACGTAACAAAGCTTTGTACTGGGAAAGGACAGGTAGAAACAGGGGCACTACCGTATGTACCGTATTAATAAACTACGGCTATAAAGTACGCTTCGCGTCTGGTGTTGGTTTCCAGGCGGTGGTTGAGGCTGCGCCGCTCAGCGATCTGGCGGTGCCGCCTCAACCACCGGCTGGTGACGGACCCCAGTCACGAGCCTCCCTTCAAAAGCCGTATTTTTTTTAAAACGGCGAGCAGCGCTGCCTGCGTGGTATCGGCTGCCCACTGCGCTGTGTTGCGTCTCGCGCGTTGGCGTCGCTAAGAACTCCAGGGGAGGTCTGCGATGTAGATGGCTGGTGGCACGTGGGCTTGGGCCAAACGGCCAAAGCTACCTCCCCTTACCGCCAGGGAACCAGGAGAGCAGAAATGTGACGCAGTGTGGGCAACTGGTGCTTCCAGTCATCATGCCAAGCGAACAAGCTCTGTCAAATTGGATGATCGACTGACTTCATTCGGACGCATTCGGTGGCCTCGCAGGCCATTAGGGGATGAGGTGGCGGAGCACGTCGTCAGGTGCAGGCTGAATACAGGTGAGGGCATCTTCCTAGGGGGAATGCCTTCCTAGGGGGAATGCTGGACGAAGGGCTGAGGGCTCTCCTAGGAGAAATTCATGTGAGGGCACCCCTCGGGAAAATGCTAGGGCGGCAGGGCGCTCATCTAGCTGCCCCCCCCCATCTCTTCCCTCCACCCACACAGCCTTCAGCGTATGGCCCCCACTCCTCAGGCTCACCTTGATTGTGTCCACCAGGCTTGCCAGCAGCGGCGCTGACAGGTGCGTGTTGAGCTCCGCGGCCAGCCCGTACGGCCCCCACAGCATGTAGTGCTGCACGTCATCCTGTCGGCACAGCACAGGGTGGAGGATGGAGGGCACGGACACAGGGGTCAGGTGTCTTACCAGGAGAGTGGGTTTCAATCCACGCTGCACACGCTGCATGGAATGGCCCTGGCAGCAACGTTGAGCAGCATTGGGCTCGGTCTAAGGGCATCAGGGTGTATCTGGGTTGCGATTAGCGTGCAGAGCAACTGTCCTCGAAAGTCGGAATCCTGATGCCGTGGTGCCAGTGATATTCGACAAGGGTACGAGGTCAGCGGCACTCACCAGCCAATTCAAGGTGCGCAGGTCCTGATTGTCCAACAACCCACATGCGCGCTCCGTATGGCCCAGAAGAGCTGCTCGTTTGGGGCACGCAGGTGGGCATGCAGGAATGGCATCGGCAGGAGGATAGGAATTACGTCCCGCGGGCACGTGCAGGGCTGACCATGGCGGTCCCTGCCACCAGCCAGGACTGCGAGCAGGGCTGCTGTGTGTATGAGCATCAGGTGGTGTGGCGGTATGGCGGCGTGGCGAACGCTGTGCTGCCTGCTCAGCATAGGAAGCTCGCTGTGATACGTTGCTCAGAAAGGTGCGAGCACACGGGCACGCGCATGCATTTGTTTTTCGTGTGCGACGACGCTAGCAACTTGCCGCATCAGCATGTTGGTGTGCAGC
Source organism: Chlamydomonas asymmetrica (assembly GCA_001662385.1). Lineage (NCBI taxonomy): Eukaryota > Viridiplantae > Chlorophyta > Chlorophyceae > Chlamydomonadales > Chlamydomonadaceae > Chlamydomonas > Chlamydomonas asymmetrica. The sequence goes on along the minus strand of BDDA01000193.1, from coordinate 61,250 downwards.
ACCACACTATTGGCATACATCACTCAACTGCACAGTGCGCTACCACGCTGAACCCATCCTTGAATGGCCTGCAAGGCTACCGGAAAGCCCAATCAATCAACCCCCATTGGCTCTGAAATCTGTTGCCCGTTATGTCATTGGTACGCTGTCCAACCTTGGATTATGATCACAGCCGATGCGTACCATCACAAAGAAGCTCACACTGAAAAAAACAAATGGGCGTCCGTCCCCCGGCACCCTACTTGTCCGGTCACTGGACCGTCTCGGCCGCTCCTCTGGAGGCTTTGTCCCAGATCTCAGCCTGCGGTTATACTGATTTGATCTGGGTCATGCAATCTCCCTCTCCCTCTGAGCGCCCCCCCCCCAAGGCCCCCACTCACACGCCTCATACACGCAGGCCTGCCACAGCGCGTCCACCTCGCAGGGCTCCACGTTGCGGCGCAGCTTGAGGCGCATCATCACCTTGCCGGCCGTGTCCTGCCAGTAGCGCGGAAACAGCGACCGCTGCGGGCGGCGCACGCAGCGCAGCAAGCAGGCGCATGCTGGCAGGGTGAGCAGTGTGCAATGACATTGAAGCGCTCTCGCACAACATACCGCAATGCCATGTGCTGATCAGCGCAGTGCCACAGGCATGCGCGCATGGCGTGACGGTGTTGACGCACAATTGACTGTGCTGCAGTCCGCAAAACGTACGGCGTGCGTAGCAGACTGCCGTCAAGGTGACGTCCTGGTGCGGATGTTGAACAGGAGAAGTGCCAACCCAACCATTTTTGAGATGAGTAATCTGTTCTCCTGTGTCATTCCACGCCATCGCCTCGCATTCGGTCTGACGGATGCGATTTCACAGCTCCAGTTCAGTGCCACCTCGCAACAGTGGCAGGCTGCGCCCTGCATTCATCGCTCATGGATCGTGCCTTACCAGTACTGCCAGAGTCCTTTCCCGGTGCTCCTCGTGCTTGGGGCAGTTCTCATGCGGGTTCAGCTCCCAGTCGCCCTCGCGCGGCAGCGTCAGGATGTACGGCGCTGCGCCGCGCCCGCACCCCGCTGCCGCAGACACGCCCACGCGCGACAGGTAGCCGTCCGCAAATGCTGCTGCCGTGGATGCCGACCGGGACGCCTGGTACAGCCGAGCCATGGGAACGACCGAGCGGGGACACAGAAGTTTGTTCAGGTGGGGTAGGGTGGGGTACAGACGGGGGGGCGTAGGGTGGGGGTTCAGGGGGGGCGGGGGGGCGGCCAGTAAAGCTTGGAGTGGGACCCAGAAGCAAGGACAAAGCTCACGAATGGGGTCTTACTCACGTAGTTGCTGGTTATGCTGTACAACTGAGGCCAGTAACCTGTTTTGCTCAGGGCGGGGAAGCGAGCCCGAAGTCGTTGCGCCAACTCGTGCACTTCTCTAGCTCCTGCATCGTGCAAATGCGACAGCACGCAACGTTGACCCAGGTAACATACGTAATCCATACAACTGAGTACTTCAGCTTATCATTTCACCGACACCCTGAACGCGTAGTGCTGCAAGGGTTAGTTCCACGGTGTTCAAGTACCTGCAGGGTGCAACTCGTTGCCAGCGAACTCGTAGCCCTGTATTTGCAAGTTGCCCTTCCAGTTGAGCATCCACGTGTAGTCCTCCCCAGCACCTGCAACCAGTCCCTCCTGCAAATTGCAGTCACATGCAGCTAGGTTTGCACACACAAGTGCGTACAAATGTATGCTGTGTCAGTGGCAGGTGCGGACACTAGAGACTTTTGCGAGGTCATACTTGTATGACACACTCACCTTCAACAACGCATCTGATAGGTGGAGTATTTGCTTCAGGCGGTCAGTGCTCGGCATCGCAAGCCCGCCTCGTGAAAGCATGGACAACAAGATCGGGCGGTAACCTGAAGGGTCCGGCAGGCTGTCAAGATCCATCGTACCGTCTGGCATAGGTTTCCGGTGGTCGTAGGGAGTCTGCACGTGAGAAGTCACAGGTTCTGTCATGATGCGAGCTCCTACACAGTCAAGACGTTGCATGAAACCCACCAGGTATTCAAGTCGAGCAGTCTTGCCTTTGTGCCCAGGCTGTTGGAAACAGTGGTAAGGAAGTCAACTGCCAGCGCAGACCGGCTGAACTGCGCCAATAGCAGCAGCAGCGCTAAGCAGTGCGGACGGCGCCCGCCCGGCGCCATGACTGTCCACAATTTCCTATGCTGTCATAGCTGGAGGGGCTTTTCCCAGTTCATACAGCCTCCAAAGGTAAAGTGAAGTTGCTCAGGTGTGTGTGTAGCAGTGAGGCACAAGTCCTCACGCCTTACCGTAGTTCATAGATGCGCAGGCTGGAACCCGTGGGCGGAACCCGACACAAACGTCAAAGTGACTGGCCACTGCGTCAAATAGTTGCTGGTACTGCACTGTGTGTCCTGACATCAGCTGGCCTCTGGAACTGCTGCTGCTTGACCTGCGCTGCTGAGTGATCTGCATTGCTGACACCAGGTGGGCCACCAGCGAGTGATTCCAGTGGTCCAGTGAAGTGCGATTGGGGCAATTGCACGATTGGGCTCATTGCATGGTGCCACAATACCCCACATACAAATGGGGCATGCATATGCACTGCAGGGAACGCTTCGCGCGCGACCATTGGTGCTTTCAGGTCACAGCGGACCCAGCACAGAGCTTTGGTGTGCGCACATTACTTGCTCCCACATAGCGCATTAAAGGCCATGGCACATCCTGCATACAGTCTTCTAAATCTCCTAGCGTGTGGATACTGGTTTGTGTGCAAAAATGCATATGCACACTATGCACATGCATGCACACGCGTGCTCAGCCGCATGCAGACAACCTGCCATAAACGCTGTACCACAACCTTGCTTGGCACAGCACAGATGAAAGCTGCAGGTTTTGCAAAGTGGCGGCCTGACACACACAGCGGGCATTGCATGCCACACCATCTTCACCACTTCATGGCCCCACGGGAAGCACATCGCATACGGCCCCACGGGAAGTAATCCAACTGGCCACACCATCTTCACCCCACCCTGCCACGCTGCAGCCTGAGCACTGGCAGTATTGTACGTGACAAGCCCGTGCATATGTCAAGGGAGTGTCAGGCCTGCAGCGTGAATCCTATCAAGCTATGCAGCAATTTGAGTGCTACTACATGACGAAGAACACTTGTAAAGTGTGCTGGGAATCGTGTGCAGTCTATACTGGTATGCCAAAAGGACGTCGAGAGGTGCGAGGCAGCTGCAGCGGTGCATGCACTGGCGTGCACCGCTGCAGGGTTTCCCGGTGCTAACTATGCAGCCTGCCACCACGGGCTCGCTTGGAAACTCAATGCCCGCGGCCAGCCAACCATGACGGGCAACGCCCAAGTGATCGCGGCAGTGCAAGGCTGCAAGCACAGGCCAAGGAGATAATCAGCATGTGCGCCGTGCAGAACATCGCCAAGGCCATCGCTGTGTTGTTGTTGTCAGGTCCGTCCAGCCAGGCAATGGACGACCTTAGCACCGCACCCCTACATCACGCCGCGCGGGAATCGGGCAAGCTGAGCGGCACCGAACGCTGAGCGGCACTTAACGCTCAGAGACGGACTGCCTGAGCATTTGCGGTGATCCCGGCGCCGACGAGCGATAATCTGCATGCATACGCAGGCAGGCGCACGGTTAATGCGGCACCTGTGTACGCTGAACTGGTAAAATGATTATTCATCAGGGGTCAGTCATCCTCCCCTTAGCCTTAGGCTTAGTGGCACAGGAGCAGCTGCTAGAGGCATAGGTCCAAGATGCTCGTGAGTAGTGACAGCAGCAACCGGCGGTGCCTGCAGGATCGCTGTTGCAGGGCCGCCGCCGTTGCACTGCACTGGGTTTCTCTGCGCCCTCATGCCAGTCATAGCCTCATCCTCAATGCCAACAATATGAGGCGGACTGCTCGCATTATGAGCTACAGCTTGTCCCCAGTGGGCATCGTGTGCGCAGCTGTGCGCCATGCGGCCTGCAGGACATTCACAGTTGCATGACTCACACATCACTGCAGCCTTTGAGGGTGAGGTGATGTCACCACCGTGCTGGTGGTGGGGCGTTTCCTACACGCCCGATGTGCTACTGGATGACAGACCGGAGTGCTGAATCGTCAGCCGTTCCGGCACCGCGGACGCGACACGCGGGTGCACCAGCTGCCCCTGCTGCTGTTGTTGCGCCTGTAGGGCGAGCATCTGCGTGCGTGACTGGCGCGGCGGTTGGTCGTTCGGTACGCGTGGCGAGCCCGGGCTGCTGGTGTGCTGACGCGGTGAGTTAGGCGCCGCCGCAAGCATTTGTGAGCGGGACTGGCGCAGGGTCTGCTGGTCCGCCAGCCTGTGTGGTGAGCCTGGGTTGCTGTGCTGCTGCTGTCGGGGCGAGCCGGAGCCCTGCTGCAACTGCTGCTGAGGCGCGAGGGACAACAGTTGCGGGCGTGACTGCCGTGGATGCTGGTCGGTGGGCAGGCGAGGCGAGCCTGGGCTGCTGGTGTGCTGGTGAGGAGAGCCCGGGCTGCTGTGCTGCTGCTGGCGCGGCGAGGCCAAATGCTGCTGTTGCTGTTGCTGTGAATGGGGGTGGCTGCGCGAGGGGCTGTGGCCGCTAGAGGCCTGCGACGTGAATGAATTGAGCTGCTGCTGCTGCTGCTGCTGCTGCTGCTGCTGCTGCTGCTGTTGCCTAAGTGCTCGCTGCTTGGAGGTGAACGAGGCCGCGGCATTGATCAGGCCTGCGGCCAGCAGCTGCTGCTGCATGGAACGCATGCTGTTGATGCTGCCGGTGCCGCTGCCCTGGGTGCCGCGTGCTGGCATGCCGCTTTCGAGGAAGGATCCGGTGCTGGCCCTGTGCGGGATTGCCGATTGCTGCTGCTGCTGTTGTTGCGCAGCAGCTCGCTTAGCCGGCCCTCCCTGCGGCGCATGCGGGCCGGTTCCTGCATGCATGCCAGGGACCGTTGTCGCCGCATGTGCTGCTGCGCCCGCGGCCGTGACTGAAGTGGCGGGGCTGGTCTGCGCCGCAAGGCGATGCTGCTCGCCAGGGGAGGAGAGCGGGTGGTGCGAGTGTGGCTGGGATGGGGAGGGCGGCACCTGCAGGCTGCGCAGGCGGGGTGATAGTATCGCTGCTCTGGAGGATGCATGCTGGGAGGTGGCGCTGCGTTGATTTGGGGTGGCTGGAGGGGGCGTGGCAGGGCTGGAGTCTGCAGGTGTGTGTGCGCGAACGAGAAAAAACCCAGGGAAGGTCTCAACTGTTTGGGCGTGGGTAGTGGGACAAGGGAGTCATGAAGGTGGGGGGGGTGGGGCTCTGATACCCTGAGTGCCATAGGAAGGCACCGCACCCTGGCAGCTGGAGCATCCTATGCAGACTGCTGCTGTTGCAATCAGCACGGCACGGTGCGTTTGTCGCTTCGTGCCACACGCTAGTGTATGCCGCCCACAGCCGAGCACTGCGACAACCACGTTTTCCGGAATTTTCACCATCAGGTTTACCGGTAGTGCACTCACCGTTGTCTCCATCACACCGTGCGTCGCTGATTTCTGAGACGCTCACAGTGCGTGTCGGTGTGCACTGCACGGCAACGCAACATCCAACCACCAGTGGTCAGCAGTATGCTAGTTGCAGGACATGCATGTGGTATGGGCGCCTGAAAGATTAGTTTACAGGGGCCAGTTGAAAGGGACGCACCGGCTCTGGGGCAAGCACGCTCAAGGGAGCGGGGTGCCTGGGCGCTGTTCCAGCTCGTGGCGCTGCGACCGCCTGGAAGGCGGACACGATCAGCGGGGTAACCACAGGGCCTCAGGAGAGAGTTTCAGCCTTCCTGCGGCTATCTAGCGTTTGCCAAGCAGTGCAGAAACCACATGTGCGGAATGGTCGTTCATGCTCATGCTGCAAAGTGGTTCACCTTGGCCACTGGTGAGCTGGGGGTGGAAGGTGCATATTTCTCCTCGTAATGAGACTTGAAGCAACAAGCAAATACCATAATGTCTGGGCGCCTGGGGTCATTGCAGACCGTATGAACTGGTGTGCTCGGTGCTACCTGCACCAACCCATGCTATAATCCTACAAGCAACGCCCTGCATACAAGAAGAACACAAAGACATACAACATATGCAAGGTCGGTGGGTGCGAAGTACAAAGCAGTGGCGAAAGGCTGAAGGCATGTGTCATCACTTGGACCAGGTTTGGCAACAGCACTCACCTCAGGCGAACAATAAAGCCAGTAGGCAAGGCTATCAAGACACTTGAATTTGGTGACAAGGATATAACTCCCAGTTGGAGAGCAAGGACAGGGAAGGTTTATCACACGGTGGGCGCTTTCGTAACAAACGCAACTAGTGTAAGTGTGACCAAGAGCAGAGGGCGATGTGTTTAGAACTATGCATGTGAGACATGGTCGTAAAACTCGTGTCACACTTGGTTAGCGTGTGGATTGCGTGTGGATTGCGTGATGAGTTATGGGGGCTGGGTTGGCGCGCAATCCTGCTGTGTGCGTCGATGTGGTACTTTAACGCGGCGCTGGGTGAGCCTGCGCAATTAACATGAACTTCAGACCGTCATGATTCCATATACCCGTTTGCTGCCACACCTGCGGACGCCTGCTGTGCAACATCGCAGGGCGGTGGGCGCACCACGACAGCGGGCTGCCGTGGGACCTCGCTCACGCTGCCATGTTGTTTACGCATCAGCTCCAGAAAGGACAAAATGGTGGGGTGGTGTGGCTGATACGCATATTGGTCGCAGTCTTTCCCCTTTTTTTTGGTGGTGCAATCAGCGCGAACCAGGCTTTTGCTGCTGTGCTGCCTCGCAGGTATGGCATGTACACGGAAGAGTTGTACAATAAGCAAAAGCAGAGCATCGAACGGGCAAAGTGGGCAAGCACTGTTCGGTGAGTGGTAACTCCCAATTTCCACTCGTTCCCAAGCCACTCCCGCAGCACCGGGCGCCACTAAAGCACTCCTCTCTTGCTTCTTTAGTAGACAATTAACTGAGGGCAAGGACCACAGACTATGGGGCGAGCTCCAACCCCCCGCGGCTCTTGCTAATGTTAGCGTGGTGCTTGTGGCGCCGCGGCGACCTGTGTCCGTGGGCACGGTGGCTCGCGCCTGCAGCGCTTTCGAGTGTACCCAATTGCGCATAGTGCAACCTAGACAAGATTACGTGACAAGGTATGTTTGTGCTGCTGTGCGTTGGTTTGGGCTGCCGCCAACGCCCGGTCACGACCACGCAACCTAGGTGATGTTGCAGGGTGCTGTGACAACCTCGCAGGCACGCCAAGTCCGCTTCTCATGGAGCTCAGTATATACTCTACAACCATACCAGCCACGATAGCGTAGCTGATGCGATCGCAGATTGCGAGCTGTCTGTGGCCTTCACGCGATGGGTTGAGGGCCGCTCAAACGTGTTCCTGGACACCATGAGCCTCGTGAGCCACCCAGTCGTTCAGGAGGTGCTGTCTACACCTGTCAACGGCCTGAAAGGTACAGTTCAACTTGCTTTGGTGTTCGGTGTTGGTTTGGTGCTTATGGTACGGCTGGACGCAAATGCTGCCTCACAGTCCACTGCACACATACAACACTGCTGCCTACATCTCCTCAGGTGGCAAGAAGATTGCACTGGTGTTTGGGAGAGAGGAGCTGGGCCTCTCTGATGATGAAATCGAAGCGTGTGACATTGCCTCAGTCATACCGACAGGCCGCTTACAAGAAAGCTTAAGCTTGAGCCATGCCGTGTCTATAGCTCTCAGCTCGCTGTTCCAGAACAGGCTGCAATATCTGGGACAAAGTCCTGCACCAAGTTGACTGGCTCCGCCTCCAGGCAACCTTCGCTGATGCAGCGTAATCGGTACCGATTCATTGGAGAGTCCCGTTCTCCCGCATTGTTGCCTGCAAAAGCTGAGCACGCCTCCTTTGCAGCGAATTCACTCTCCTCTTGAACCGTCTTCTGGTGCACTGCTTTCCTGCTGTCACCTTTCTGTTTGTTCCACCACTTGCCCATCGCACCACGTCTTCCAACCCAGACAAAGCTTTGGCCTCACGCCTGGTACAGAGCACCATTATTGCTGCCTTGACAGCTACTTGACTCGTGAACCTTTAACCTGTGAGCCAAGTGCAAACAAGGGCCGTAATTCGCCTAGCCTGAACGCTCTTCCAGGGCCTGTCCAGCACACACGCCGTTTCTACTCTCGATGGACATGGCTTATCTGCCCTGGCCGGGTTACAACCCATATCCTTACCCACCCCCCTCACCTGGGAAGCTTCAACAGTATGCAGCTGAGGTCAGCACTCAGCCATCAGACCCTTCACTGAAAAAGGACCCTGCTTCCGACAAAGACGTGAAGACCCTTCGCCGCAAACAAGCCAACCGTGAGTCTGCACGGCGCTCCAAGCTTCGGAAAAAGGCTGAAGCTGATGGGTTGACACAACGAGCCAACTCTGTCAAGGTGGAGCACGAGCAGCTGCAGTCGGGCGTTGTTGCGGCTAAGGAGCGGTTGCGTGCAGTCCAGGACTCAAACCTGGCGTTGCAGCGTGAGCTGCGTCAGCTTGCTGGCCTCCCGGAACGTCCTCCTCCTCAGCAGCAGGGTAGTGACTCACAAGAAACGGGGGCGCAGGCTGCATGATTACATCGTGGATACTGAACATACGACAGGACGCAAGACGCTCCTTCGCCAAGACTAATGTTGCTGGGGTTTCACATGAGCGGCATGTTTTTACTCTGTGCTTTTTATTTCCCGTTCTGAGTGCTGTACTGTTGTCCGTGACAAACCACCATGCGCAACGTTGACTTAACCAGTGATGCCAGGCAGCGCTCCCTTCTCAGCGAACGTCAAGCCAAACGCCACGATAGCTGCACACAGCAGAGCACACATGTGAGACAGCACGTTGAGTACCTCCAAGCCCGCGTGCACACCGACAAGCCAAACGTGACAATGCCCTCTGTGCGTTTTTGCTTTTTTGGCGTGAAACCTGGCTTGCCGTGATTGCACGCATGCAGACATTTGCAACATGCAACCATGCAATCCTGAATACACACAGCTATGTATGCGAATTTCATGGGCCCTTGGGCACATGCAAGACCGAGCGTGTGCCACAGGCATTCAACTGGGGCCACAGCCCCCATTTTGCTGCATCATGACTTGACCCCCGTGTACACATATGCTGTGCTGCCCTCCTTGCTACTGCGTGACCTGCGGAGCCGGTGGTCAAGCAAGCGACCTCTTTATGTGAGGCAACGCGCCGTATGCATGTACCGATGCGCTGTAGCATCATGCGTACCCGCGTTGCAAAACACCTGGCAGAGTGCTCATGTAGAACAGGCTTTTCAACTGTAACTGCACTCCCTTGCTGTCAGGTGTTTACCGGTAAGGTGTGTGGTGCAACTGGCAAACGGGTGAGGCGCAGACGTGCCCTCCCCTTGTTCCCCCCACGCCGACATACCTCCCAACAGCGACAGATACGACAGCCCTTCCGCAGCGCCCAGCAGGCCTGAAGGTCCGGCAGGCAGGCCAGAGCCCGTAGTGGCCTTGGTGTATGCACTCCAGCCCACTATGCCGAGTACGACGAGATATCCGATGCCCTCTGTGAACAAGTGGGCGGGTAGGGGGCAGCACCACGCATGTAAGGACCAAACTAAAGAGACTTGGCGCACGGTCAGGAAAATGTCAGAAGCCAACTTTGTTCCAGTGGGCTGTGGCAAAGCTTATGTCCACGTCCTAGTCCACGCCATCATCACCTTTATCCCAACCGGAATTGACCAATTCTCACCGGTCGCTCCCAGCAGCCCGCCTGGACCAGGAGGCAAGCCCGCTCCCGTAGTCTTCAGGGTCCACTCGCTCCATAGCACGATGGGGTTAAGGACCAGGCCTGATGCGGCGACCGCGAGCCCGAGCGTGCCGATGTCATCATCGCTGGAAGCTGGCGGAGGCACGTTCCCCTTCTTGCTTGCCGCTACCGGTGGCAGCACTGCACGCCTCGTGCCTGCACGAAGTTATAGTCGTTGAAGCAGGGGTTTGGAATTGCAACCCCCTTCACAAAGTGTTGGCAAGCAGGTTGGTGAGTGTGTGGCGTACGAGGGTGTGTTCCAGCAGGACACTAAAAAGAATCACTAGCAGCAATAAGATGCGGTATGCGTGATGTATCGCTACTTATACGCCAGTGGAGGAGTGTGGGTTCAGATAGTTGCAGACGCAACAACTGCGCACAGCGACCGGCGCATATGCATCTCACCACGGGCAGCAGCGAAGCGAGGAGCAGCCACAGGCCGCAGTGACGCAAATAGAGATGCCATTGTAGACAGGAATGCTTAAGTTCAGGAGCTCTGGCAGATCAAGTCCTGCCCCTTGCTCAGTCCACCCCTTGTCCACTTGCGAGCGGGCATTGCAGTACACCCTGCACGGAGGTACAATTAGCCACAACAATTGAACCCCGTGACTTATCGCTTATGTATGCATTTATGCTGTTTCTCCATCTTGCTTCGCACTTCTACTTGTTTGCTGCCGCTCCACTTCGACAGTCGACCCGACAATCACTCCTGCACTGCCACTGAGTCTGACCAGGATGGAGGCAGGCTTGCTCTTTGCAGCGTGTTCCTGTCTGTTGTGTGCTGCTACCTACGTTGGCCTGCTCTATGTATGGTCCCCGAAGCTGCCCAGGGATCACACACGCACAATAAGGCGTCGCATGCTAGGCGTCACAGCTGCATGTGCCCTAGCTTGGCTTCCGCTGGGGCTATGGCATCGGAACCAGGACACAGTAAGCGACAGCTATCAGCGCACCCAGGTTGCTGGTGTTCAGAATCCCGTTCCCGTGCCTAGGTGACGCACTAACAGCGCCAGTCAGCTGACGCAATGCAGTTTGATTTGCCCTTGCAGTTGTAACAAAGTATCTACCCTGGTGTGCGCACTTGTTGCAGGCTGTCACGCTGCCTCAGCTTCTGGGACTTCGGCTGTCTGGCCTCGGCGACAGCGTTGGCAGCGCTCTTTACCTCACAAGCACGCTCTTCGCGGGCCCACTCATGTTCTTTCTGTACAGCATGGACAGAAATACAAACCTGCAACAGATTAACCCCATCACCTGGGACCTGCGAATGTGGCGGAACTACTTCGTTGCGCCCCTCACAGAGGAGTTTGTGTTTCGCGCATGCATGGCGCCGCTGCTCCGTTTGCAGGTGGGTGCTTTGTAAATTGCGCAGAGCGCCAGGCTGGTGCCAAACAGAGCCCAAGGCAAATGTGCTGTACCAGTGCCGCATTCGGCAACAGCGCGCACTGCATGTCCCCCCCCTCGGCCTCATTGCGCCGGCACATCGTCGCATGCAACGCCCGCATCCATGACGCCGCGCGCCGCTGCTTACCTGCATGCTGCACTACTCACGCTGTGTTATTTTGCTTGCCTGTGCCTATGCGCTGCGGCGTGGCGCTCTGTCATCCCGGCGACAGGGCGGGCTGTCGTTCACAGCGACGGTGCTGGTCACGCCGCTCTTTTTCGGCACTGCCCACCTGCACCATCTTTTGGAGCTTGTGACATACCAGCACGTAAAACTCTCACGCGCGTTGCCAATGGTGCGTGACTGCGTATCCTTGCAGTGTGATTAATAGCCCTGCACGCACATTCAGGTGTCAAGTGGCGTGCGCAGGCAGCATGGAGTTATGTGCAGCCCTTCCGCTTGCCTCCTGCAAGGCAAGCAGCAGCAAGCACCCTCCAGTATCGCTTGAATGGATGACCACAACAGCACGGGGTTGAGACCCATGATCAACTGGCTGTTCGCTGTTCACACCATCTGCATGCGCGACTCTAAATCGCTTTCCCCTTTCCCCCTGAAGCAATGCCCAACGCAGGCCAGGCTCAGGGCAGGGCTGTCGGTCTGTCTCTGTCACCCACTCACAACTCACCACCTGATGCTTTGATTTACTGCCATACTGCCATGCGTCCGAAATGCAGGTATTATTTCAGTTTGCGTACACCACAGTGTTTGGCTGGTACGCGACGTACCTCTTCTTGCGGACCGGCAACCTCGGAGGTGCCGTGGTGGCGCACATGATGTGCAATTTCCTGGGCTTCCCGCCGTTTGGGCAGATGGCGCAGCACCGCATGAAGGTCATGATCGGCATAGCCACGGTGTTCGGGGTGGTCGTGTTTGCGGGCCAGTTGCCGCGCCTGACGCTGCCGCAGCGCTATGGCCAGACCTGGTTCTGATGAGCGGAGGCAGCTGGCAGGCCAGGCGCACATTGATAACAGCTGCGATTGCCAGGCAAACTTGCGTGATCGGCCACCTCAGCTGCTGGCAACTATGCCTGCATGCGCCACCATGTCGCGCACCTATCCAACGATTACCCATGTCGCGATCGCGCATTATGTACTGCTTGTGCACACCGCCGTCATGCCTGTCACTGGGAACGAGCAGCATTGCTCAGAATGCAGCTTATAATGCTGTTTCGCTCGTTCCGCTTTGCACGGTGGGCAAACCGTGTGCAACGCGTATTCAGGGCCATACCTGTTTTATGCGATCATCCCCCTCTCACCGCATCTGTGCACTGTAGGAACCTCTCAGTCGCATGACCTCAAGCCAGTCCAGTGGCAACTATAACAGTAATGGTGAGTTGGTGATGCTCCCAACTGTTTTAAGCTCAGCGGGTTACGAACTCAGAGAGTGCAGGCCTTCACTGCATAATACATACTGTGGCAAAGCTAACGCGCATGTGTGTATGGTACACATGTTGCGTTGGGTTTACAAATCCACACTATCACACGATTCACACCATGCCACATCCCGTCGTTATGCATGGTTTGCATAAGCCCCGCCAAGGTCAGGTAGGCAGCGTGTGCAGTGTGCATGTTGTCATGGTATGTCACGAGGATGAGCGCAGGTCGCCTTCGTCAGCGGGCGGCATATATGGAAGCGCGCTGTGCCGCGTGTGTTGTGATGTTGATGAATGCATGTGTGTTCGCGTGTGCGCGCTTCCGCCAGTTGTCGTGTCGTGTCACCACATGAAGCGCGCGGTGCTGCCATCCGGCCACGTGAAGGGCCTGAACACAAACATGTAGAGCGTGAGCGCATTGACGGCCAGGTAGGCCGCCTGGGTGGCGCGCAGCTGGTGCATGCGCGGCTGCGGCAGGTGGAGCGCGATGAGGTAGAAGCCGGGCGTGAAGTACCTGGGGGCGCACGCATGTCATATACACGCATGCATGCACACACTCACACACGCACAATGCAAATGCTCAGGTTCGGCGCCGTGTCCATCACGCACAAATGCATACGCGCTGCAAATACACAAGTATGGTTGTAATGTCCAGGACACTACACTCAAGAAGTCAAGAGTTATGACCATTGGGTGGCAGCCGGCTGCAGTGAACACGCGGAGCTGGTGCGTGCAGGCTGCGGTCCAACCCAGGTGCAGGGGATGCATGGGTGCATGAGGTCCAGATCCGTGAACAAGGGGCAAACGCATACCGGTAAATGGAGCACAGGAGTGTCAAGTGCCAACTGTTGAAATCCAGGCAATGTATTCTGCGCACTGGCACGGCTGACACCACCACCACCACGCGGGACCCCGACACTGCGTGTGCGTGGTCACCAGGTCAAGCATGCACGACATCTAGATGCAGGCGCAAACACAGCGACTGCAACATGCAAAATGCCTGCAGCATGCGCCGTTCGGCAGCATGAACAAGGTGTACGACACTTGCACCTTGAAACCCAATGCCGGCAATACCGTACGGCAATACCAAACAACCGAATCGACCCTCCCTGTCCTTGACTCGTCTCACCTCAGCTCCAGCAGCCCCGCAGGCACCAGCGTCACCGTGAGGCACGCAGCCAGGCCCAGCACCCACAGCGCAGACACGCGCCGGCGCAGCCCGGCCAGCAGCGCGCTCCAGGCCGCGACATACACCGGCACCAGCGTGTATCGCGCCAGCGGGTGGCGCGACATCACCTTGCGCCACACGTAGAACGTGTAGTGGCGATTGTCCGCTACGAGGTATGGATGGGCCACCGTGCCCTTGCATACCATCGCAGCAGCTGCAGCGCTGGCGACAGCCACCACGGCAAGCGTCCTGGCCAGCGCAGCAGGCTTTACGCTCTGCAGGGAACGCAGCGCGTGCGTCGCCGCGGACGGCGTGAGGTAGCTGGGAGCGAGCATCGACGCCGTCCAGGCCCCGAAGTAGAGCAGCTGAGCGTAGTGCTTGACGGGCGCGTGGGCCTCGCGGTCGCCCACTGCGACCGCGCCGCCGTTGCGGATGAGGAAGACGACGAACGCTGCGGGCGGCAGCACGAGCGGCCACAGTCTCGCCGCGAGCGACACGCGTTGAGTCCACATCCGCTGCAGGGCCAGCTGCAGCTCCTGCAGGAGACCAAGCTCCTTGTCTGCTATCAGAGCTGCTGCTGCTGCTGCAGAGCCTGCAGGTGGGGCCTCTGCCGCCGCTGTCTTGCTGCTTGTTGCTTGTGTAGGACGAGCAGCACTACTGCTGTCAGCCGAGGCCGATGGTTTCGTAGCAGGGGTGACGCTGGGCGCTGGCAAGCTAGCCCTGTCCAGTCCTATAAGGCGTAGGATGGTAGCGCCCAACAGGAACGCCACCCACACCGCGTTCGTCTGTCTAAAAGCAACCGCGCTGGCGGCCGCTGCGCCTGCCAGCAGGAAGCTGTCCGCGAGGCACAGACGGAGGCACAGCAGCAGGAAAAAGGTGGACCCCACGTCCGTGTAGTAGAGAAACGAGAAGAACCAGTGTAGTGGGTACAGCGCCAGAGCAAGCGCTTGCTGCGAGGCAGCAGCGTCCGCTTCAAGCAGCTGCTGCATATGTGCGCCATCATCATCGTCCTTTGCCTGCTCGCTTGCGGGCAGGGTGCGGCTAGATGCACCGCTGCTGTTGCTCCTGGCTGCTATGTAAGGAGCTCTCAGTGTGAGAATAATACCCCTCATAACACCGAAGCAGCCTAGCGAGAGAAGCACATTGATTGAGCGCAAGAATGTGGTTGAGCAAGCCAAGTCCTGCACGCAAACAGGAATGAGCGACATGGATGTGCAAGGAACTATATTTGCTCAAAGAGCAACGAAATCTTTAGACAACACACTTGCTTGCAACTCACCATGTCCACTTCTTGCCCGATCGCTGTCTGCACCAGCCAGTTGCCCCAGCCATGAAGCGTGCCCAAGACGTACAGCCCGGGGAACGTGGTTATTTTGGGATCCCACTCCCAGAAGTTGCCATTGCAGTATTGCCTGGTCTGTGGCCCATGGAAAGGCTCATCCTGAAAAACATACAGACCGGCGGAGTTAGGAGCGAAACCATTCTGGGAGGGCGCAGCGATAGGATTCGCAATGGTCTGAAGCAGCCACCCACCATATACTCATCGGGAGCATGCTGGCAGACCAGTGCAAGCACTACGCCTTGCAGGCACAGCAGCGCTGCGCCTGGGGCACGCTGTGATAACCCCATGGCGTGGAGACAGGCCCCACTTGTGTGGATGTCAGGACAGCATGGTGGAGTTGTGTACACAAGCGGGCGAGAGGGCACGAGTGGCTGATTGTGTGTCCTGCGCGAATCTATGGCTCAATGCGAGAGTGCGGTGCGATCATGATGAATGCGCACTGTTCAATTCCGACCTCTGCATCAGCACGTGCTGTATCCAGCGTCCACGTGGATACATACAGAGCGCACCCGTCTCCTTAGGAATATCAGCAGCTTCAACACTGCCTTTGCTGGGGCGAAAGTGTAGAACACAACACAACCAAGGGCGCCCGCTTTTGACACACCACTTCCCGTCAAGAACATCCTTACAGTAGGAGTGATGAGTGAACCAACAACAACACATTTCACAGCTGAGACGCTCAGCGCAGCGCCTACCAGGCGACCGGCAGGCGCAGCCGCTAGTTCTGACACAGCGGCGCCGCAGCTGCAACAACAATCACGCGGCCAGCAGCAAGCAGGCCAGGCGGAAGCCCAGGGCGAGGGAGCAAACGACGAGGAGTGGTGGAAGTCTGATGGAGATAGCAGCCGCGGGGACTCAGACGACGACGAGGCTGCCATAGAGCCCGATCCGTTTTTCGACGCAGCGGCAGACGATGAAGATGAGCGCTGGGTGGCAAAGCAGCGCCAAGGGCGAGTCTCGGACGCCATCTTGGCCTGCCCTGGGTGTTTTACCACACTCTGTGTGGACTGCCAGCAGCACGAGAAGTACCACCACCAATACCGCGCGATGTTTGTGATGAACTGCCGGGTTGACCGTACGCAAGCGATTGACCCTAGCAGCTCTGCAGGGAAGGGGGCACGGCAAAGCAAGCGCCCCAAGCTATCTTCGGAGCATTGTTACCGCGTGCTGTGTGATGTATGTAGCACTGAGGTAGGCGTACAAGACGAGGAAGAGCTGTATCACTTTTACCATGTCGTGCCGTCCAACGCGTGATCGTGACCGCCTTGCAGCCTCCTGTGCCATTTTCACACACACCGCCTGCTGTGCCATGGGCACATCAGCCTGTGGCCTTTGACACCATGAACCCAACATGCCAACAGCGAACAGCGCAATTTGGGTGGTAACCCAAACGTCGCAGCATTATTCAGACAACCAACCTTGCAACTTTGACATACATTCACATGCATGTTGCGCATGCAACTGCAGTGACTTTCCTGCAAAATGCATTTGGGCGTGACTGCACAAGGTTTCCCATGTAGTTTTGCATGCACGCACCTAATACATTCCCGCTGCAGACCTGTCTGCTGGTTGTACCTCTTGAGGCGTGCACCTTGCCCTCACCGCTTCTTTACATTGAGCTATCACCCTGTCGTTCCGAAGGGTTTGCCTCTGGGTGATGTACGAATTGTGGCTAGGACTTTTCCTCTGCATAGTGGAAGCATGCGGCATGCTTACAGTGCGTACAGGTGATATGAAAGCACTGCCTGGAGCACTGGGGACTTCGGAACACATGATTTCTGTTCCCAATCCTTACATGGCCCAAAGCGTGTGCCCTGGGTAGCATCGCACATGCCCATCACATATGTGGTCCTTAAGCTGGGGTGGCAGGCGACACGTCGTGCGCTCCACACACGGTGCTTTTGGTTTGTGGCCAGCTTGCAACTCGGCAGTTCCATGTGCATGCATGGCGGCAAGCCGTGCACGATGAAACATGGCAGCGGAGGCAGACGGTCAATGTGAGACGGCCAGCAATGGGGACGGCAGGGTGGGCAGGGTAGGTCACGCCATGCCACACAGTACGTGCATGCAGCTTGCCAGGGGAGACGATACACCAGCGCGCAATGCACAGCATACAAGGACACAGCCACACGCCAACGTGGCACAAGCAGCTTGTTCCTTGCTGAGGATAATGAACAATGAGCAGTGTATCAATCAGTATCAGCCACGATGTGCAACCACCCAATCACGCAAATCCCTCAGCAATGTTGATGCATACAAAGACATGAATGGTTGGCAATACGTCCCATACTCCCGTTGCTACCGTACTGGTTACAGATCAACACATGCAAACACAGCTCGCGCGCCATGCTGGTCGCTGCCGTTGTCGCAAAGGACAACAGCACTAACGCCGCACGCGTATGACCTGCATGAGACTGGTTCTCTCATCTTTGCCTACATTTGCTCATCAGACCAGGCGCCCACGCAATGCACCGAAATGCCACCACCCGACACGACATGTGCACTGAGTCTGGGCAATACCAGGATGCCGGTCGTCCACCGCCAGCATTCCCCCACGCACGACTGGGGTAGTTGGCGAGCCAGTGGCCCACAGCGCAGGTGCACACGGATATATGCATGACATGTGCCGGCAGCGTGTGTGCGCGGCGTGCTGATGTGGAAAGGCAGTAGTAAATGTACACTCAAGGCATGCAAGATTTGGAGGCTGCATTTCCTGCTAGGGGAGTCCAAAATGCCCATACGCACATCAAGCGTAAGAGCCTGAAGTTGGGCGGCTCAGTAGCTACCACTGAACCTAAACCAAAACATAGGAGAAGTCCATTCTGCGCTCTAAGCAGCCAGGGGTGAAGGCTTGCCCGTCATGGGTCCAAACTCGTCATCCTCATCTGCATCCGCTCCAGCAGCGCCGCCCACGCCAGCAGCACTGCTGCTGCTGCTTGCAGGCGACGAGACAGACGGATGCCCAGTCCTGCCAGCGGTGGCCAGGGCTGCTGCTGCCGCCGCAATATGCGCCACCTGGAGCTTGTGATCCAGGATCTTCTGTAGGGCAGGCCGTACCGCAAGATTGAAGACAGCATCCACTAAATGGTCGATCGGGTGGATGATGGCGGGAATCATGGCAAGCCCGATCAGGGTGGGGATGGCCTTGGTGACGAACGCTGCGGAGGCGTCGGCTGAGAAGTGAAAGAGGCGCGCGGTGGCGGTGGTGAGGGGCGCCAACAAGCCGCTGCGCAGGCCCTCCCCCAGGATCCATGCTGAGTAGTGCACGACCTGGTGGATGAGAATGCCTGCATGCGAGTAGCGTTGGATAGGTGGCATGCTGACAAGAGCAAGGAGCTGCATAGCGCCCTTGTGCAATGCATGAAGGATTCTGCATGTGAGTGAGCAGGGTGCATACACACAGCGGGCGGTTGTGGTCCATGCATCCCTCCCTTGTGAGCGGCCGCATGCCATGTTCCGCAGCAACAGTCCTAAGCAGGCCACCGCCACACATGGGGCGCGGCCGCAACGCACAGCCAACCGCCAAGCAAGCCAACCATGCGCACGGTCCATACGCCATGTACCGTGTGCGGCGGATTGCATATTGCCAGGACAATCAATGCGTAAACGTAGCATGATGCATGCATGCAATGTCAACACGTGTTTGCACTTGATTCCGGTGTGCAGTGAAGGGCATTGCTTGGTTGGTGTAGGTGCGTTGTGCAAGTCGTGTGGGCCTGTGCACCCCCTCCACCACTCCCAGGCACCTCCCACCGCACCTGGCAGGATGACGCTGGCAACCATTTGCCACAAGAAGCAGTCTACTGCTGCCACCCCTCCACGTGCCAGCATGTAGTCGCGTGCTGCAGGCGTAAGCGTAGAGCTGCCCACCTCGCTCCCTGCGACTTTCAGTGCCCTTGTTGCCTTGTCATACGTGTCCCTGTTACCAGCGTCGTATACATGCGGAGGCGTTCGATAAAGTGGCCTGGAAGCAAACCAGTCAAGCCGGAGCCCTGTACAACGCCTGACTGGCTTGGCTTTAACCAGCGGCAGGTGCACAAGCCCTGTTGAAAGACAACGACCACAATCACTCACACGAGGACGTAGGCGATGGCTACCACGTAAGTCAGGTTGACCATGTTCCTGGCCAGGAACGTGCCAAACGCCTCCCTGCAAGCGACGCGAAAAGCAAGGGCAGGAGGGTATCGTGCGGTCGCGGTCGTTGCTGATACCCCACGTGGCGTCAACAGCTTCAATCTGCAAACCAGCACGTTGACCACTGGGTACCACCTGTCAGTCAGGCAAGTCTTGGTGGTGAATCACACAAGTCCAGACCTGCTTGCTGCAGCTTCCAGCTTACCCGACTTCGTTGAAATAGCCTGCAAAAACCCAGGATGTGACTGACGTCACACCGTTGCCGTTGAATGCACACAACCGTTATCTGGCTGCTGCGTTGGCAAGGCTTTCAAGTTATCACGTACCTAGGTAGCGCAGTGGACCGTCCCGAAGTGGGTCATAAAAGTCCTCGATTGCAATTGCCGCTACGGCAGTTGGTCGAACCTGCACAGTCCGCGTGCTTCTGGGGCTGACTGATTGACACCGCTTGATGAACGTTACGTTTTTGTATGCGATGCGGTGGTGTGCAGCGCAGCTGTGAAGCTGAGCCAGGAGCTTCATTGTGGTCAGTGCAGCACGAAACCCTCTGGGCCGTTCACGCACTGCAGCGGGCTGTCAGGTAGGTAGAAGGCATACGACAGGCTGCTGTGCACAGCACTGTGACCTGTGGGATGCCGAACGTTGCTTCTTTGAGCTTGCTGAACTCAATTCTCTTGCCGTACTGCAACACATACAGTCAGTGAAGCAATGCAAGGCAAGGACGATTGTGCACACGTTGTGGTCAAGGATATAAGGTAGCCAATCCACTGTAAATGCCACGTCCATTGGCACCATTACAAGCCGGGCTTTATCCCTGCTGCTCTTTGACAGCCCACCTGTCGAAACCGCGATATGCGCCGTTTGCCAACCCTGCTGGACTGCTTTGTATTCAGCTTCTTAATACTCTCCAGTCTAAGCGAGCGTACTGGTGCCTACAGACAGGAACAGCAGCCGGAGCGGCCCCCTAATTTCATTGTGTTCCTGACGGATGACCTGGACGCCACGCAAGGGTCATCGGACGAAGCGTTCATGCCTGCCTTGCAGCGTCACATAAGCAGCAAGGTGTGAAGATATGTGCAACCCTCGCTCACCCTCTCAGTCATACAGCTCCTGTAGTTTGTCGGACAGGGCGCGCCAGCGCCCGACATCGCACCGTTGATTTGTTTTGTGTCTTGTCGCGCTTGGGCCGCTGCCAACCAATCAACACAGGGCGTGACGTTCCTCAACTACTTTGTCACGACGCCCATCTGCTGCCCATCGCGTGTGAGCCTGCTCAAGGGCGCATATGCGCACAATACCAACTTCACTGACGTACTGGGGCCGCACGGAGGTGCGGCGGCGTGACCTGTGGTGTGCAGCTGTTGTTGGCAGGTGTTGGGGTCCGGCTGTAGACATAACAACTGCCATGCAGCTGTGCTGGCATATCCTGAATGCTTATGGATGCCCACGATGTGCCCGCGCACATGCCCAATACATGTGCAAGGCATGCGGGTGGCATGCATGGGCATCGCTTCTGTGACGCGGACTTGCTGAATGTGCTACACGAGGCAGCATCGCTCCTTGATTGGCATCCTTCCTTGATTGGCTCGTGCCAGCTGCACATGCCCGTGCATTCCAGAGGCCGCGCCCCCTCACACAGTCCTCTTGCCTGAGTCTTAAACTTAGCTATGTCTCAGGCAGGGTGTGCTGCGTTCGCCTGCTGTGCTGTGTCCAAGACTCAAAGCTCTGTGCTCCTGAGTGCAGCACCACGCCGCACCATGGTGAACTGACCGTGCTGTCACCGCGTTCGTGTTCGCAACGGGTTGCTGCCACTGCTACCACAGGCTACCGCAAGTTTCAGCAGCTGAAGCTGGATGCGTCCTGGCTGCCGGTGTGGCTGCAGCAGCTGGGCTATGGCACATACTACACAGGTTGGCCTGGGTTGTGGCTACATGGCCGTGTGGGTGTGCTGATGGGACAGGAACGGGGCCAAGCTTGCATGGTATAGGCAGTCCTCGGCGCTTGTCTCCCTACAGTCAGGTCAACCTCAAAATGGCTGGCTACAGCAGGAAATCAAGCTTGCAGCAGGCCGTTGGCCTTCCCGCTGACAGTACTGCGGGGCACAGGGGCAACCTACAGCGTCCTGCATGCATGATAAGTTGCAGGGTGCAGCGCCAATCGTAACACGTAATGCATGCCTTGTCCAGGCAGCGCAATGCTGCAGTTTCTGCCCAGTTCCATTGAATGGGCTCCTGCAAGCCTATCAAAGAACTGAGGCATGTATGTCCCCACCAGTGAACATGCACTGCTGCATGCACTGTGCAAACGCCTCATAGCCGACGAACCTTGCATGCAATGCAGCACCTGAGGAATACGGAAGCTCACGCAGGCTGGCAATCGTCCGCCTGCATGCATGTTGCCCTGGTGCCCCAGGTAAATTCATCGTGGACTACACCATCCAGAACTACAACGTCACACCCAAGGGGTTCACGGACTTTGATGCGCTCGTTTTCCCCTTCACGTTTGCGTGAGTGACGGGCAACACAGCTGCTTCTACACGTGACCACATACGGGCTGCAGCACGCTGCTCAGGACAGCTGCACCCAGCTTGTGCATCCAGCATTACCGCAACTCCATGCTGTTGGGTGGATATGGTGTGGGCATTCTTAGGGAATTTCTACAGTACAGTCAGCAGCGGGCAGGCGCACGCTTGCACGGGATGAACAAGGTTGCCCAATATGCAAGACAGGCGGACGGTGTCCTGGGCGCTTATTTTGTCCAGCGTCACTCTCTAGTGGCCTCTCTCTTGCTGCTGTGTTCCAACTCTCAACTCGAATGCCTCCATCATTGTATTCTTGAACATACTTGCAGGTACTACAGCCCAGCTTTCAGCCGCAATGGTGCTCGGCCGGTGCGCTACCCAGGTGGGAAGGGCAACGGCGCATCCGCCTGCCGACTTGTCCCCATTCCCCGCATGCTGACAGCTGATTACCGCTTGTGGGGGCGCATGAGCCCGTGTTGCTACCGCACACCATGCTGGCTCTGTCGCTGTGTGTGATGAGTGTGTGGCGCCGCCGGCCGTATGATGGAGCGTGAGGCGCTCTCACTCGGGTCATGCATCGCTCTCATTTGAGACGCGCGTTGCAGGCCTGCAACTGTCAGTCTGTGCACTCAACGAAGCTGCTAACGAGGTACACGCAATTGCGTCCCCTCGCCCTCTCTCCCCCGGGCCCCCCCCAACCACACACACCTCAGGCTGCCTGCTGGTATGCAATTTGCCACATCATCCTGCCTGCACCTGCCCCCCTTGTGCACACACTCTGACATGCACCTCCCCGTGTTGATGCCGCCATGCACTTCAGAGCACTATGTGACGGATGTGTTGGCCTCCAAGGCGATCGCGCAGCTGCGCTCAGCGGCAGCATCCGGCCAGCCATTCTACATGCAGGTGAGGTGGATGAGTGATGATGAGCTCAACACAGCCTATCAGCATGGTTGGGCCATGGCGTATGCCTTGATGCGGTACACGTGACGATTGAGTGGTTTGGGGTGTCAGTATGTGCCTAGGAAGAAGTACATGCCACACCATCAGCGCTGCATGCAGAACGTGTAGTACCGTATCACCTACCGGTATGTTCAGGGAGCTAGCTGCCATTTGGTGTGCTGCGCGTGCAGGTGGCGCCGCCAGCGCCTCACCACTCCATTCACTACCAGTAAGCGTGTGTTTTGGTGGTGCGCACAGCGTACAAGGGATGCTGGGGGTGGATGATGGGGGAGCGGGGGGAGGGGCGCGGATGCACAGGGGAGGTTTTGGGTTGCACAGGGTGCGGGGGCTGCGATCCATCGCCTGAGAGGGCTGTGCCAGCTGCTGGCTAATCACACCCTGACATGTGGCACCTCCCGGGGGCGTGTAGGCTCAGGCCCATCCAGCCGACATGCTGGGCTAAGCGCATGCTGCCAGCGCGCCGGTACACAGACCCGCTGACCACTGCACAGGTATGACGAGGACGGAGTGCTGATAGGCCGCCAGTGGTACCCGCCCCTGCCAGCAGCACGACACTGGGAGCGCTTCTCAGGTGAGAGCGTCAGAGCCTTGTGCACCGCAACCATTGTGGCTGTTGCTGTTGCTGGCCCGGTCATGTTCGTGCGCCTCTGTTTCCTGTGCGTTGATATCTCCTGGTCCCGCGTTGCCGCTGCTGCAAGTTGACCGTCAGGTCTTGTCTCATTACAGCTCGGCGCTTGTCGTTTTGTGTTTGCTCCTGCAGACGCCGAGCTGCCCCGCAGCGCATCGTTCAACGAGGAGGATGTGTCGGACAAACCGGCGTGGCTGCGCAAGCTGGACAGGCAAGCTTGCCTGCACGCGTTGCCTGCATCCTGCTGACACGGTGCAGGTCGCTGCTGGCTGTCCCTGTGTGGTGTGCTTGGCCTTCCAATCAAATGCACTGTTGGGTGTGATTGCATGGTCCGAGTGATTGGCCGTGGTGATTGGCCTTGCCCGGCTTACTGGCCTGGTAGGCCTCACTGCGTGCCAGGGTGTGCTGTTGCTCTTGTTTACCGTATCCGGTCAGCCCTCAGATGAGGAACACCTTCAGTACTGAAATGCGAGCACCGTTCTGAGAGGTGGTCCACTTGCGTCCACAAAGGTATGACGTATGCCCACCATCAAACTTGCACTCGCACAGTGGTGGTCACTGCATGCACTCCAACTGTGTGTTCCTGTGCCTGTTCTCAGTGGATGGGTGGTCATCCCCACACAGCCACTTCTTGTCTGCATGCAATCGGGTGCGTGATGCAGGCTGACGCGCGGCAACATAACGTTCCTAGAAGAGATTTACAGGCTGAGGCTGAGGAGCTTGGTGGCAGTGGATGAGCTGATTGACGCAGTAGGTGGGTCGCTGCGGCGTCGCTGCCTCGCTCGTCAGCAAGCAGGGCGTGACGCCGCGTGTGCTAATGCGCTTGCCTTCCCCCATTCTTTCGACCCACATCCAGTCCATACGAGATTTTCAATGGCCTAAGTAGACTGGTCTATGTGTGTACTCCGGTTGCTGCTGTGTGCCACTCATGTGCAGTGTCTGAGCTGGACAAGCTGGGCTTGACGAACAACACCTACCTCGTCTTCACCTCCGATAATGGGTACCATGGTGAGATGCTGTCCCACAACGCCTGCCTGCGGGTTGCAGCCCCTGGTAGTGCGGGTGCAGCAACGAATCCGCTGTTGTTCCACTGTCTTGCCTGCGAATGCCGTCGGCCATGGTGGTGGAGTGTACGCCCCCACAATTACTGCGCATCGTACTGCTGAACAATGCTTCTGAGTACATGCAATCATGCAGGCATGATATGAGGATACTGCATGGGGTGTGCGGTGCGATGGATTCGGCACATCTTCATGCGTGTGCCGCTGGGCTTGAGCTTTCCGTTCCCTTGTGGCGCACGTGCGTTTCTGTTTGTGTGTGCGTGTGTGCTGGCTGGCTGGGTGCAGAGGGCTCGCACCGGCTTGGATCCGGCAAGGACACACCCTGTGAGTGGAAGAGCAGCTTTGCGAACGCCTTGACAGGCTTGCATGCGCAGGGGCTCCTTGTACACGCAATGATGATGTCGGCCACTTGCGCAACAGGCGGATGTGTTGTGCGGCACCGCCACATCACGTCCACGCCTGCCTCGTAGCAGCTTGTGCCTGCTGCAGAGCGTGTAGTTCTCTAGCGTCCTCCATCACAAGCATGGTGTACAGTGCTCCCACTCCGACTAGTTGCCATTATGGAGACCCGGATCGATGGTGAATGCTGTTATTGCATGCAGATGAGGAGGATCTGCGTGTGCCGTTCCACATCAAGGTGACGCACTAAGGCCCCTAACCCACAACCTGCACCATAGTTCAGGGCTGGGCCGGAGATTGCCGTCCTGAAATGGGGGTTGTGTGCCTAGCGCTGCCGCAGCCGCATTTCTTTCTACCTTCCTTGGTTTTGACTGCCCACATTTGCCTGTGTCTGAGCCTGCTGCCCGGTTCCTGCCTCCAGGGCCCCGGCTTGACGCCTGGACAGACCCTTGACGTCGGCGTGCATGTGGATTTAGCGCCCACCATACTGTCCTTAGCGGGTAAGCGTGCCGTGCAAATAAACCGGTGTTGCATTTGTGTTCACGCACATCGACTTTGAACATACACTCTGCGGTGATGTTTTTGCACTTTTGCGTGGCGCTGACATGCATACAGCATGCGCACCTAGGTTTCGCCCTGACCTCCAAGACCACGCGGGTATCTGCCAAGCGCCCCTTGTCGCAGTTGAGTCGCAAGCTGGTCTGAAGCAGCCTTGAGATGCCGGCGTGCTTGCTGCCCTGCAGGTGGATCCTCCCTGGTGCCTCTGCTGGACGGCACGCCGCTTCCGCTGGCGGTGTATGATGACGGCACGCTGGCAGCAGCCTACCCGCGGCCCCACGCACCACACCGCAACCAGTGAGCGAGCGCCTTGCGGCACAGCTGGCGAAGCACACGCGCGTGTTGCTGGGTGTGTTGTCACAGTGAACCTTGCCTGATTGCCTGCATGCGGTGGTTGACACCCTTGGTCCGCCTGCTTGATAAGCATCGTGCAGGCACAGCACACAAGATGTGGAAACTGGAAAATTCAAGGCATGCATGCATGTTTGTATACGTTTGCATGCTGATCTGTGAGTGCGCTTGTGTCTAAGGGTTTCGGTGGCACGTGTGTTGTAGCGAGGGGGGCTCGCTCGGCGCGCGTTGTAGACAATCCTCCTGCGTGTGGCATGTGTGCGTGCGGACAATGCCACGCATGCATCCATGCCCGCAGGTTCCTGGCGGAGTTCTGGGGTACATGGGACGACGAGGCCATACGCTCCACCAGGGCGCCCGTCCGCAACTTCACATGGAAGGCGGTACACGCGGGTACCGCCCCACACCGCTTGCCCAGCCCCGGCTCGTCAGCGCCATCCTCCTCCTCCTCGGACTGCGAGGAGGGCACGGCCGGCTACCTTCCAACGTTCAAGTAGGTGGGCCGGGGCATCCAGACCTGGCGGAACATGCTGCCACACAGAGCACCCACACATTTTGTCACGAGCGGTCACACATGACGCTGTATGGCTGCTGCCTGTAAGTCACATGCTTGCTCGGTTGTGTCCTCTCGTTACGCTCAGCTGCCTGCTTGTTGCAGGTATGTACTGCATTGCACTGGGGAGGCTGAGCTGTACAACCTGTCGGAGGATCCCTCCGAGACCATCAACCTCCTGGCGATACTTGGCAACAGCGCATCACCTCAATTCGGCCACAGCAGCAGTAGCGGCAGTGCCACGAGCGACGGCAACC
Source organism: Chlamydomonas asymmetrica (assembly GCA_001662385.1). Lineage (NCBI taxonomy): Eukaryota > Viridiplantae > Chlorophyta > Chlorophyceae > Chlamydomonadales > Chlamydomonadaceae > Chlamydomonas > Chlamydomonas asymmetrica. The sequence continues at coordinate 34,703 of BDDA01000193.1, read as the reverse complement.
ATTCACAGCATTCCATGGCGATGGTCACGCGCAGTGTTCCCTGGTGGTCAAAATTGCTTTATGGCAGAAGAGCAGCACGCCAGGGTCGGTCAGGGACGGGCAGTAGGAATGATGGGGCCAGGATCACAGGCTGCGCTGGAGCGTCGTCGCACGTGGCGTTCCTTGCCCGTGTGCGCAGCCGGCTGACGGCGCTGATGGCCGTGCTGGCGGTGTGCAAGGGCCGCTCCTGTACACACCCATTCGAGGTACGCTGAGCCGCTGACGCTGGTGCACAGCGGGAGCCGCTGCAGTGTCATCATGTCATCATCGCAGCGGCTGCGGCTGTGCAGTGTCGTCGTGCTGCAGTGTCATCATGGCCATGCACGTTGTTATATGTTCGGCGCCTGTCCCCTGCCAGACGCAACACACGCCATGCATTGAGCTGCAGCCGGTGGGAGCGCTATCGCATCTACGGTACAATGACAGGTTTCAGGCTTTCAGCTTGCGCAAATGTGACCTCCTTTTGCGCGGCATTGATGCACCGGCATGTGGGAGTTTGGCGGAGTGATCGGGTTGCCCAGTGATCATAAGTGCAAGCGCTGCAGGCCGCTCAAATGACGAAGCGCAATCCGCCTGGCAGTCGCTGGCGCCGAGGCAGCTTTATTTTTGAAAGGGTTTGCCCTGCGCTGTGCAGGTCATTCACCAAGACGGGCAAGCCGTACACGACCTGGAAGACGCTCTGGATCCAAAGTACGACGACCTGTACCGCAGCATCTCTCCCTTCAGCTTCGGCCAGTGCCTCGCCTACCAGGACACTGCCAACGAGCACTCCCCCTTCCGACCTGCGGTAGAGGCACTGTTCAGGCAGCAACAGCAGCAGCAAGCAGAGAAGCATGGCTGGCAAGAGGGCAGCGGGCAGCAGCGAGAGCAGCAGGCAGGTGGCTCCATCAACCAGGTCTTGGTGGAGGTGAGGGATTGATTGTTGTGACAATGCTGAGGATATGCCTGTGTGGCTCGCCATACGCTGCTGCCGGTGCACGCAGCCCCTAAGCAGCTGCTTGAACAGCCAACTGCATACCTGAACGCAGGAGTATGCGGAAGGCCCTGCTGCTGGCCCTGCACCTGCTGCATCCGCTGTCTATAAGATCGCTTCCAACATGATGACCGTCGAGACCGAGACCGAGACCAAGCCCACCACCGCGGCCTCCAGCGACAACCCTCTGCAGCACCACACAAGGCTGACGGTCCTGGCGGACGTTGAGGCGGCAGCGGAGCCCTTGCCAGAGCGCTACAACAGGATAAAAGACCTGTACGGGCCTGCTAGTGGCAGTGACGCGCATATTCTGGCATGACGCAGCCCCTGCTTAATTAGGCTGCTGCATGTGCTGACAGTGAGCACTGGACTGGTACACTACCTTGCGGCACAGCTTGCAACTTCCTGCTGCTCGATCAAGCCTTGCATTCGGTTATAGCGTGCTGGCAGGGGCTCGCTCTGTCGCGGCTCGTGCATGAGGCACAATGTAATAAGAAGGGCACGGGCGGTGAGTAAGGTCCGGCAACTTGCGCGTGGTATGCCATGATTTGGTTTACGGACTTACATTACTTAGCCAAGCAGGCCATTCATGGATGCTGCGATGGTCTGAGTGGATGTATCGGAAGAATGTTGCTGTGTGAGTGTGTGTAACATGGACCCAGGTGTACATGCATGCGATCATGAACGCAGCTGCAACGTCGGGGGAAAATTGGGAGCGTTGAGAATCTTGAGATCACGCAGGCAAGCAGCAGCAGTGTTGCAGCGCGAGCGCATGAGGTGCAGGGTGGGAGCAGGGCAGTCGATTAAGCTGCAAGTCGCATGCAGCTGTGTGACAAACGGGGCATGTGCGCGCGTGGAAAGGGACATGCGAAATCCTTCCAATGTCAACAGGGAGCTGTGGAGAGCAGGGGCAGCGGGAGGAATGTACGTGGGCAATGCGTGGGCAAGGAATGTACCAAGGAGGGAAGGGTTTGTCTGAAGCGGCGTTGCGAAACTGTGCATAAGGCACGAGGCACCGATGGGGACAATCAGGGTCAGGAGGTGTGCAGTACTGCAGTAGCAAATGCGGATGATACAGTGGCAGGACCGATGCCATCAAAGAAAGTGAGGAGCAGCTGTGCTCAGGGCACGGGCACTGCGGTAAAGGACCGCTGTTGCTGCTGCTGCTGTAAACAGGGCCATAAGTCCAGTGCAAGCCACTGATCAACGGCTCATTTCTTGCCCTTCCTCCCTGCCTTGCTGCTGCCTCCACCTCCACCCGCACCGGCATGGCCTCCGTGCAGGAAGCCGTGAGTCTCCAGTAGGTCCCGTGCGGTGTTGTTGATGAGCGTGAAGCGCGACGGGCCCAGCAGTATCCCGCCAAACCATCGCGACACCACCACCACCACGTTGCGTGCGTCCGCCACCTGCGTTCGCACAGCCCAGGATAGACCGCATGCATGCGTCAGTCCATTTGGGTCACCCAAAGAGTTCATAGAATCATAGGTCGTAACCACCAAAGCAGCGAGGCATTTGGTGATCTGGGTCATTGCATACTAGGGGTCGGCATTACGGTACATGCACGCGCTACCTATACACTAGCAGTTCAGTACACAACCGATATGGGTCATCCATCCTTAAAGGACACCTCCATGTCTTCTTGCTGCTGGGCCAAACTTATGACCACCCGTGAGTCGCGACTCATGCCTGATGTGCGACGCATGCAGGTTTCGCCGGCAACGCAGCAGCCCGCAGCCCGCTGAATGTCAACACCAGCAGCACCCTGAGCCTACTTTACCTCACCCTGTGCACGTGACGGCACCTCCCGCCACACTGCAACACGCACCTGTGCAGGGGTGCACTATGCGTTCTTCTGGGGTTTCCTTTGCCAGCTTGCCTACCCAATGCTACAGCACACACCTGCAGCAGGTGCAGCAGCCGCCCGCCCGCAGCTGCCTCCCCGTCATCGTCATAGTCCTGCAGGAAGGTGCCCTTCTCGGGCACATGTATCCTGCGCACATGCATGCAACGCGAGTGATGGGACGCATGGCTATGATGCTTGGATGAGGCACGAGTGTGATTGAGCTGTGCACCAGGTCGGTCTCGCGGTTTGCCCTCTCATTTACCGTACGCACGCCACGCTGGGCGGTGAGCGCCCACCCCAGGCACCTCGCCATCGTCAGGCGCAGCCTCCATCCTCATGCACATGCACACTGCATGGCCCCACAGGAGAACACTTTGAAAATACCATACTGAGTGCACATGCATGGCCTCACATGCGTACATACAAGGCATGGCCGGGCATTGCTCAGCAGCCGTGGGCTGTAACCATGGGCTGGGCAGCTTGCTGGCTGTCAAGCTGAATCGCTCCTCGTGCCGCACCTGAACGCCATGATGTTGTGCGTCGCGTTCCTTATCTTGTTGTTCTGCAGCAGCAGCGCCACCACCGCCTTGACCTCGTGGTGATGCGTCACCGGGGCCACATGCGCCTGAAGGGCACGGTGCGCACGCATGGCAAGGTGTACGCTGATCATGGTAGGCGCCACTTCCACGCCCGTTCACCTTCAGCACGCGTACTGACTGCTCTGGATGCAGTGCATGCGTTTCCCGAATCGGTGGCAGATGGAAGGGGGAGGGGCGGGGGCAGATGTACTGCGCACGTACTGACACACAGCAATACAGCATGCATTGCTGAAACACAGCGATACAGCATGCGCACACGCGCGCCGTTTGCTCACCTGGAATGTCGATTTGCGCTCTGTGAATGGCTCCCCGCTGATGATGAGGGGCGCCATCCTCGCCATGGCTGCAGCCTCCTCCTCGCTCACAGGCTGCATGACGCGCTCCTGCTGCACCTGTGGGTGAGGAAGCCAGCAGGCAACGATGGGCATCAGCAGCACGCCTCAACAGCACGCATCAACACTTCACACTTCCTCGCTGAAGCGAGGGCGGGTCGCCTTGCCGTGCGTGCTGCTGCGCGCAGGCAAACCAACTTCATCGCAGCGCAAGCGCGGTGTGTGAGGGTGTGAGCAGTGGGCGCCAGGCTATCCAGCTTCACTGCAGCCGTTGTGCCAAGTACAAACCTGCTTCTCACTGCCAGCCTCTATGCCTTCCACCTCGCCATCTGGGCACTCCTCCAGTTCGTGTGCGCCGTGTTGGTTGACACCTGCCCAGATAGTTTCCTCCGACCGAACCCACTCCACAGCATTATACAGCACGCCTTCTCCCGGGACCCACAGCGCCTCCAGCTGCTGTGCGGCCCAACGCAGCACATCGTCTGATACGTGCGGCGCTTCAAGCACAAAGACGGGTGGGGCGGTCGAAGGGTAGTTCGGCGGAATCAAACACCGCAGCACCAGCTTCGGGTGGCTGGTGGTGTCGGGGATGTGCACCTGCGTTGTGGCAGTGGCACAACACAGGTGCACATTCCTGACACCACCAGTCACCCAAAGTGCTGCGGGCGTTTACTTCCAGCCGCTTATCATGCACCGGCCCTGAGAGGACGCTGAAAGTATTTTCTTACAGTGCCTGTCAACCACAGACTTGTCAAGTTGATACCGTCTTGCCTCGGCCACACGCCCTGCCTCGTCGATTTTGCAGTCGTCGCAATAAATCGACGCCAACACAGTCAACTCGTCCGCCTGCGCACCTGTGAGAAGGTAAGCAGCGAACATCGTTATACACAGGTCAACGAAAGAACACAGCAGGAGTGCAGCTTCAGGAGTGCAGCGGGACTTACTGCAGTCCCCCTCATCCATCACAGCACCCCTGCGCTCGCCAGCACCGTGGAAAGGCAGGAACACGAGAAAGCGCGCTGTGGAAAGCTGCTTGTAGTAAGGTACACAGGTGGTTTGCTCAGGACAGGGAGCGCCACAGGTTGGCGCTGATCACAGAACAAAACAATCCATCCTCAATGCCGTGCGCACATGTGCGCCGGAGCCCGGACGCAGACTGGCGACAAGCGTGCACATGCACTGCATCACCCCAGGGTTGGCACAGATCAGAGGGCGCAACAAGTGTTCCTCAGCACTGCATCTCAGCAGTTTTCCTTGTCGATTACCGTCCGTGGCCTTGATCATTCCTAATCCGAAATTAAAGTTTATGATTCGGATTGGTGAAAACGATTATTTGGGGCCATTCGGACTGGCATTAAACAATGCAAAAACCGATTCGGATTGGAGCTGTTTTCCGAAAAAAATCGGCTGGCGCTTCGCGCCTTCGCTATTTACCCCCTGCGTTGCCCTGAGTGGTCGCGGAGGGTCTGGGCTGTGGCTTGGGCCCCTGGCAAGTGACGAGATTAGGGATGTCAGCACAATGTCCATAC
>BDDA01000193.1:3402-28486 GCA_001662385.1 Chlamydomonas asymmetrica | reverse complement strand
CAGTGCATAGTATGCTTTGCAGGCAGCACTCTTGCACGCACGCGCGTGTTGCGGACTGGTTTCGGTCGCTGCCTGCAAAACAGCAACCTGACCCTTGCTGTTCCCAGGGCGCTTGCCCTGAAGTGTAGCTTCCTTCTAGTAACACAACACAGAATACAGGACCCTACTGTTGAAGCTGTGTTTTGAACTTGCAACCGCGACCGGTTAGCGATCATCGTGCCAAGCGACTGACCATCCAATCAGCGTTCTCACTGGCATAGCCTGCAGCATAGCTTGGGCTTTTCGGATTGTATTTAATGCTGTTTGGACTGGTTCAGAATGCATTTTGGCCATTGGGAATGCGTCCCAGGAAAACATTTCTTCCGTTCGGAATGTAAAATAATGATTTCCCGCATTCGGAATGCAGCGCACCCTTGTATTATTTTCGGCATTCGGAATGATCACAAATATGGACGGTATGTTGGTTTGCCCACCGGCGAGCTTCGGGGTTGGAGTTCATACCCCCTTTGACCACGGTGGATTCTTAGTGAAAGCATAGTGTGCCTTGCTACACCGACGTGTTCCTGTGCAGCATGGTGAAAACGTAGTCACCTGCAGGCTGTATGTCATGCCAGGATGTATGATGACCTCAAACGCATGACGAGTGCTCGACACCGATCACATGCCGGTGCAAGCACTACTCCAGGCCCTGGGTTTGGTGATTCAGTATGAGGAGCAAACCCATCTGAGTTTTGGCCATGGCCTTTGCCGTTGAGCGTCTCGTTGCAGCATCAGATAGAGCGGTTTCCCCGGGCATTCGTCAGCATCATGGCACTGACTGTGACGTAGGCTACCGATGTGTAGCACTCACTGAGTAGAGTAGCAGGGTTCAACAACCTAACTGCGTGCTGGTTTCCATGGCAAACGTTGGGGTGAACATGAAGGGTGGTCAAGCAGCGGTCAGAGCTCACACTGCAACAAGAGCACAATCATGTTGCTGAGCACTAGGCAGCACATTCTATAACTGTTTGTGCACCAACTTGGAGTCATGGCTGTGTGCCCTGGCGCCCGATGCCCATCCGAAGGTCACAAACTGTTGGGCTGCCCAAACGGCAAGTTTGACTGCATCTGTTCAACGACACAAAGCCCCTTCCCAGTCTACATTTCACTCTGCTTGACTTAGTGTCTTAGGCAGCCTCGTGCATATTGATGCACCGTGTGTTTGATAGTAACTCGCAGGCGTTACTCTTGCCAGGTGTCGCGCAAGGCTTGATGACGGGCGCTCGAATTTTGGTGGGTCGCCAGCAAGAAACCCCACAAGAAACCCCTCCAGGCACCATATTAACCTAGACAATGTTTCAATCACAATCACTCCACCTTTGCCTTCCAACTCTTGCGCTATTCAAACAATACCTGGCCTTAAAACATTCAGTCCCAACTGCTTGCATTTGGCACCCGACCAGTCCGTGTCACCCAACAGCACTGCCCCTTGCCGCGTTTGCTGGGAGTCCAGTGGAGAGCAAGCCAAGCGAGGTGAGCTACCACTTAGCTGCGCTGCTTCCCAAGCACACACGCACGCGCTGCTGGCACGCGGGCGAGCAGTACGTCGCATTGCAAGATGCTCCGCAGACTTGAAGCCCAGGGTTCGACAGCAAAGTGCACGCTGGCTCTTCAACACAGCGCCATTTATCAGTGACAGTGTTTTACGGCGCGTGCCGTTTGGCCAGCACGCGGTGTGTGCACATACGTTTGTCGACGCGACAAAGCTCCACAAAGTTAATTATGCCATCCGTGAACTCGTTGAGCAGGCCGCGAGTGTCCAGAAGTTTCAGGTCACAAAACGTAGCAAATCTGCGTGCTTCGGTTCCTGCCCTGTTATTCTCGCAGAGGCGACGTCTTGCCAGGCTTTCAGAGGCCTCGTCTAGTAACGACAGACCTTGGCTGTCCTCAAGCAAGGGGCCAACCAGGGACGAAAGCTCGCACCTCAGTTTGACAGCCAGAACACACAGAACATGGAGCCGTTTTGGTGAGTGCAAGGCCTGGTGTGCACTGGGCCATACATGTGATGAACGCACGTTGACCTCACCGCTCGCCGGCAGCAGCGTGTGCACCATTTTGCTCCGCCAAATAGCAGCCTGTACGTTAGCAGCTAGCACCTTTGAACCTCTGCAGGTTTTGCCCTACACGCATCACGCCGTACCACCAAAATAAAAACTTTACACATCCTTCAATCGTGTGTGAACCCCTGCTTGCGTGCAATGCGTGCCGGCTGCTGCTCGCTCGTTGGGTGCTGCTGCTTCATCAGGGTCTCCACGAGGCTCAGCTTTTGCAGGTCCAAGCCCTCACAGCACGCGTTTAGCACCTTCCGATCGCTGGTGAAAAATGGACCCACGGTGTACGAAGAACTTTTGCGTGAGGCGTACATCACGGCCTTGACTCTGGTGAGCACCGACTGCTAGACCAGATAGACGTTGGCGTGGCGCAAGAGTGGGGACTCAAGGTGTACGGCAGGGTTTGCAGCTCTGCCAAGGTGCATGCCTGCCAAGGCTGACGACGTGCGTGCTGGTGTGTGTGACCCAACTCCACAACCCAAACAGTCACTGAATGGCCTGGGACTGCTTGCTTTGCCATGTCCAAGCTGATTGCATTCATTCACCTGGGTCAGCTGGTTGAGAGCACAAATGGTGAAATGCGCACTTCCACGCAAGAATTGCGTTCCGGTATGCAGTCGTCACGCCATGCTCGTGATGTCCCACCATGCGCGTTGCTGCTGCTCAGGCGCTGCCCAAAGAGCTGGCAGCTCAGGTTGATGCAGCCAAGGGCAAGCCTGAGCCCTTTTGGGCCGTGGAGCACGAAGCGCCGCCTGTGGCGATTCAGGACGCGATCGGCAACGTGCTTGGGGCGCTTATGGCGTCGTGTGAGGGAGTGAAGTCGGCTGTTGCAGCCGCGCCCGAGGTCTTGGACCAGCTGGCGCATTGGGCGGCCCTCCTGCTGGTAGCGCTGCTGGACGAGGCGGAAGGCGCCGACACCTGGCGTGCGGAGGTGCTGGCATTTGCCATCATGCGGGCCTTGGTGGAGCATTGCGGGCTCGCACGCTTCGTGGTGATGACCGCCAATGACGCTGAGGTGGGTCGCTCACTGCTTGCAAGCCACTGTAAATGATGACGCGTGCAATCGCAGTCGTGCTTGGGGCGCGCATGCCCTGGCCTGTCTGCTGGCACTGAGTAGCCATGCACATGCAAAGCCCAAGCTGCTTTGTGTTGCGGCGCGGACCGGCGTAAGCACATGACGCTGCAATGTCCATGCAATGCTTGCACGAGCCAATCAATTTGTGTGCTGGGCGAAAGCGGCGACGCGGTGGTATCTGCATGCTGTATATTGCATTATGTGCTGCTGTCCCCATTTGGGTCTTGCCTTGCAGGTCATGGCGGAGGTGGTTTACAGGGCCGTGGTGCGGCACGAGGAGCGCCACCCCAGCGGCGGCCACAAGCTGAGCAGCATCCTTGGCAAGGACCGCGGCCACAGCATGCAGGAGCTGATGCGGGCGACCAGGGGCCTGCTGCCCTACCACCAGTCGGCATGGGCGCGCCTGAGGTGAGTGGTGGTCATGCCCCGCCCCACGAGCAGCACTGCATGCATGCACGCAGCCATGCCCCACGCAGTGCACCATCCGCACACACGTGTCTGCAACTTGCGGTCATGCGCATGCGGATGCCTGCTGCCTCCCCATGATTGCGTGCGCTACTGTATGTGCACACACACTGCTTGGAATGATGCCACTCACACAGGTCGTTGACAGGCGTTGGTTGACAGGCATGGTGCGGAAGTACAGTACTTCACACAGTTGTGTTGTTGGTCCTTGCGTGCCGTCTTCTCGCAGGCTGGTCGTCCTCGCGATCGCCGACAACCGGCCCATGGCGGAGCTGATAACAGAGTTCATTGAGGACATATTTGAGGATCAATACGACCTGATCTGCACGAGTCTGACGCGCCGTCTCCAGAGCGACACCTCTGTCCACAGGGGCGTGCTGGCCGCTTTCCAGTCAGCCTGTGAGTACGCAAAATAACGTGCGGCCCGATCCTGCACCTGCTCGCCCCTGATGTCCATGCATCACCCCAGCACATGACGTGTCTTGAATACGCTTCAGTTCCTGCATGCTTGCTGTGCTGCTCCAACGCATTATGTGTGAATGCCTACGCTACAAGTTGCTCCAAAGCGCAAAAGGCGTGCCCAGCATTCCTGCAGTGAGCACTTGCCTAGTACTTCTCCTCACAAACCGCGTTCACGTTCTCGTCGCCTCCTGATGGCTCCACACAGGTGCAAGCGAGAAGGACTATTCGGTGGCGGCCGTCATGGCCAACCTCGAAGAGCGTCTGGCGAGGCGTCTGCTGGGCGCCGCCTACCAGGGCAACGCCGCGGTGGCTGCATCCCCTGCTGGAGCCACCCAACGCGCCAAGAGCAGCGGCGGCCTCCTTGCGCGCGTGAAGGACGCCATGCTGCGGAGGCGCAAGCAGGCGAAGGGCAAGATGGTGCAGCGCAAAGCACCTGTGGGCGTGATAGTCGGGCCCGCGTTCACGCCAGAGACCTTCCAGCGCTGCTTGGAGGTCCGGTGGGCAAACATGCCCTGGGCTGCCATGGCGCACGCCGGGCGTGAGCATGCTTGCAGCCCGGAGGCCACGACCGCTGGTGGCTCCCGCGACAGCACGGACGGCGGCAGCAGCGATGCCTGCTGCTCCAGCGCGGACGGCGCTGAGGTTGCCGCTGTTGCTGTCAGCGGTGTCTCATTCAGCGGCAGCGACAGCAGCGTGACGTGCAGCAGGCGCAGCAGCGGCGCGGGAGGCATCAGCGTCCTCTTTGAGGCGGACGTGCCGCACCAATACCAAGGGGGGCACCGGTCCACCAAGCGCTACATGCAGCGCTGCCCCTCTACGTAGTGGTGTGCGCCCCTTGGTAGTCTCTTCGTGATTCCGAGGGACAGTTGCCCATACATGCATGGGCATTTTAACGCGTTCACACATCACGTAAACGCTGAGAACCTATTTGAGTTGGCTTGTGACTACTGTGATACCGCAGCCCAGCCAAATGATCTTCATTCTGCATGCTTGATTCAGCACGCAATTGATTGATTCCCTGTACATGTATGCTCAGCTGTGCAAGGGCGCGTGCACTGCATCATGCCCTTTGCATGCGAGGCGCGTTGCAAGCGATTTGCAACAACCATTAATTTTGGTTTGTGTTGGCCCTTGGACTCAACATTGTTACCGCGCGTTTGCATGCCATAACGTTGAGGCTGAGTCCTGCACGAGAGAAGAAAGAGCTGCTGCACATGCCTTGCCTCTGCTGTCAGCCTTGTGCACAGTCCCGTGCTACCACAAAGGCACCGCAAGCTACAACAGCTCTCAATGCCAGGCTCTTAGCCACATGAAAGCTCCCACCCTCGTGTAAGTTCTCTGTTGTTGGTGATACATCTGCTGCGCAGCTTGACTGGATCTGCAGGAGGGAACAAAGGGCTGTTCATTGCTGTGTGTTTGGCACATGCTCTCACTCCTCAGCAATCAGCGTTAGCAGCACGCCGTCTCTCAACAATAGCCATGCCATGGACCCAAGCGAATGCCATTATCAGCTGAGTCAGTGTGCTGCCAACAAATGACGAGCCACACTAGGGCCGAGAGAGTCGTCAGCTGAATTTCATGGGTACCAGCAACACCCTTCAAAGGTGGAAGATGATCTGCAACCTTTGCATAGCGATGCAAGCAGTTTAAGAGCTCTGATGGAGCTTCAGGTTGGTCCTCCACGACATTGCATGCACGCAACACCAGTACTCCCGCCAAACAACCTTCATGCGCTTGCGAACGGCCGTTCTGACTTGGATCACAGCAGTGTAACATCCTTGACACATGAAAAGCGCAGCTGAGCAGCGATGCGGTGACGCACGACTGACAGCATGGCGATGGACGAGCTGCAGTGCTCGCCAGATAGCTGACCTCAGTGAACATTCTACAAAAGAAGCAAGCAACAATCCTTGTGAAGGAACAAAAAAAACACAAGGAAGTGTAGCTGCTCCTCCTGTAAACGTTCACTGAGGCCAGCTATTCATGGCCAGCACTGCAGCACAGCCCATCAGCAGGAGCTACGCGTACGCACGCGTGTCGGCCGCCTCTATGAGCTGCGCCATGGCGAGCCGCCGCGCGCCCGGCGCGGCGGTGGCGCCGCAGCGCAGCAGCAGCGCCAGCGCCAGCCTGAGCTGCGCCAGGTAGCGCTCTTCGTCAGCCTGCTCCTGCTGGCCGCCGCCCCTGCTGCCGTGGCTGGAGGCCCTGCCGGCAGGAGTGCGCGGCCGCGGGGGCGGGCCCTGCGGCAGCAGCGCTGCGGCGGCTGTGCCCTCGAGTGCTAGCTGGAAGAGGGAGGCCTGCGGCACAGATGCAGGTGCGTGAGGGGCGAGAGACGGGATCATGATGGATTTAGCAGGTGAATGTGTGTCTGTGCTTGCTGCACATGAAGCAATCGAATCGCCATTTTCCATTTAAGCACACCTCGCACAGTCTACAGTGTGAGGCTGTGAGGTACACACTGGGGACACTAGCAGCCGCAGCGATGCGTGTGAGGGAGCACTGTGTGTCGCCGCCGCTCACCTGCAGCGTGAGGGACGCCAGCGAGTGCGCCACAGCATCCCGCGGAAGCGACGCACACCGCAGCACCGCCGGCCGTGCGTCACCCGCGGTCCCGCCCGGCCGCTGCGCAACGCCCACCCACCACGCCGGCAGGCCCCGGCTGGTCACCGCCCGCACAGAGGGCGCTGGGCCCCACAGCTCCGGCGGCAGCCACACGCCCATCGGCTGACGCATGCCAGCGCCGCTGCTGCCGGCAGCACCGCCCGCGCCCGGCGCAGCTGCGGCGGCGGCAGCGTGCGCTGCTGCGGCGGCCTGTACGTCGGGCGCGAGGGCGCGCAGGAAGCGGTTGCGCCACAGCACTGCTCCCTCCTCGGCGGCTGCGGCGTCCTCGCTAAGCAGCGCCTGCAGGCGCAGTCGGCACCCCGCCACGCCCTCCACCAACCCCACCAGCTCCTCAGCAGTGGCCGCTGACGATGCCGATCCCGGCGCTGATCCCGCCGCCGCCGCCGCGGCTGCTGCCCCGCTTCCCTGAGTGCTCCGAGCGCTGCCGTTTCCGCCAGCAGGGGCGGGTGACGTCGTGTAATCTAGCAGTGCCTGAGAGAGCCATGTTTGTGCCATTACGGACGTGCAGAAGTGCAGCTGGGCGAGCGCCAGGCGCTGGCTCTGGCCCGAGTTTGCGCCGGCGCCTGGCAGCGGGCCGGCGGCGTGAGGTGTGCTGCCGCCACTGCCATGGCTGGCAGTGGAAGGACCGTCGGATGCTCTGAGGTGCTGCGGCTGTTGGGGCAACGGCGGGCCGTAGTGCTGCAGCAGCTGGGCTGTGAAGTCATCTGCTGCGCTGCTGACGAGGCCCGTGAGCGAGGTGAAAGGAGGCCTGGAGGATGAGGCGCCAGGCGAGCCTGCATGCTGCTGTTGTGCTTGCGGTTGGCGCTGGGAGGAGCTGGCGAGAAGCTGCGCGCCCGCCTGCCCTGCCTCGCTGTACCGCTGCATGGACTGACGCCATGCGGCCGGCATCTGCGACCAGGGTATACATTAATGCAGCGCAATCAGTGCAGGCAGCAAAGTGAGATTTGCGATGCACGCAGGTGTGTCGGGCCGGCGGCAGCAACCGCACTGTGCACACCGTAGTGCACTGTGCACAAGCCGCCAAGATGCAACATGCAGCAAGGTAGGCGAATGACACCTAGCTCTAACGACACCAGCGCGTGCTGCGTCAGATGGGTTGCGCACGAAAACACGCCATAAGAGCAGGTCACCGCAAACACAGTGTGCATCAATGCACCAGCTAGCTGACCTGCAACGGCCCTGTGGGCGTTGATGCGGATACGCTTGCCTCTGTCGAGCCGGCCCCGCCTGCTGCCATAGCCGCTGCTGCCAGGGCCTGCTGCACGGCGGCTGGCATAGCAGACAGGCCTGCAGGCAAGGCATCCGTGGGGGCAGGCGCGGCAGCGCCCTGCCTGGACCAGGTTGCTGTTTGCAGCAGCGGTGTGGACGGTGTCATGCTGCCGGCCCGCGCAAGGCCTGCACCTGGGCTGGGGCTGCGTCCAGGCCCCAGCTGCTGCTGCTGCTGCTGCTGGGACATCGGTGTGGTCCTTGGGCTAGGAGACGCGCTGCGGCCTGGTTGCGCTGGTGCGCCCCCTCCCACACCACCCTGCCTGACACCTGGCCGCGTGCCGGCCGCCCCACCCGTGGCGGGCGTGCCCTTGGGTGTGGAGAGCGGCGGCCGTGACGACGTGCCGGGCGTGCGGGCGGCTTGCTGGGGCGTGCCTGCTAGCGGCGTTGACATCGGGCCTGCATGCGCGGGCGTTCCTCGCATGATGCCTGGCAGGGCGCCCGCCGCACCACCTAGCAGGTCACTGGGGGTAAGCTGCGTACCGCCAGCACGAGCCCCTGATGGGGAGGGCGAGGGGGAGGGGGAGCGCTCCTGCAGCTGACGGCGATGTGAGTCACTGCTGGCGGGCGTGGAAGCAGCCTGCGAGGGGTAGCGTCGTATGTCTCAGCATCGTATTGTGGTTGGTTGATTGGTGTAGTGCTGCCTGTTTTGCCATGCACAGTACGGGATTGGGTGCCGTTCCAATCAGCAAGTAGTATACCATTCTGAGCTGTGACCTATGGTGGCTCAGCAAGGCGTAGTATTTGCTGATTGGCAGGGTTGTGGGTACGCGCCATGTAAGTCCGAGCGACTCACCAGGTGTTGTGCTGCGAGGCTGGCCGCTGTGGGCGCCATGTGGCCTGTACCTGGCGTGCATGGGCAAGGCGAGCGTTTCAAGACGTTGCACGCAGCATGGTCAACACATGTACATGCGTCGCAGCATGCTCCCTGTCATGCAGCAGCACGTACCTCGAGGCGGCTGCTTCCATGGCTCCCTGCTGCTACTGCTAGCCCTGCAGTGACACAGGCAGGTACACCACTTTCCGCATCGTATGTATCACGCGGTTCGGGGGGTTCAGCAAGGTACCGAAACAGTCCAGCACACAGGTCAACGAGCTTGCTTTGCACAAGCCAGCTCCACTGCTGTTGCACCTTTACAGCCAGCCCCACCTTGAGTTTAGGAAAGTCAGTGCGCTCTGCAAGTCGGACACAACCGTCTGTGCGGCAGCGGCGTGCCCGCTTGCCGCAACATAGGCCTGCACACAGCCCGCAGGCATAGCATACGGTCACCAACTGTAAAGATGTCCTGAGGTCGTGTTTAAGTGCCCTGGCCAGCGCTGTGACGAGAAAGCCTGTACTGCCCGCTCACCTGGCCCAAGAAGTGCAGCAAATTGTGCAGCACTTCCAGAAGCCTCTCAGCATCCACCTGTGCTGCGGGCTGCTGCACTGCGGGAGCGTTCCGCTCGCTCAAGCTGCCTTGTCGATGCATCAGCGCTCACGGCCCTCTTACCAAGTGTGCAAAGCGCAGCAGCCTCTAACAAATAGTTCCATCACCACAACCAGCATCAGTAACCCATGTATGTTGAGCCAGACAGGGCCCATGATACATGTGCAGGCTACCCTGCTCCAACTTCTGCCTGGTTTCTAATGCAAGGCATTTTTAATTCAAAAGGTTGCAAGCTGAGTTTCGGTCGCCCTCCCTGCTTGTGTGCCGCAAACCCCGGGCATTGACGATGTAGGAGCGCACCGACTTACTGCACGTCGGGCTTTCGTTTTTTCCGCCCGCGTTGAGCCTTAGGCTGGTTCAGCAGGCACCATGCCACCTAAAAAGCCCAGGAAAACAGATGTCTCAGCGCCACAGGCGGAGCAATTGCTAGAGGCGATACAGGCGAAGGGAACGCTTGACGCTAGCACGCTGCTGACTCTCCTGAAAGCCGACCAACAGCCCTGCGACCCTCTGCAGAAGCCATGCAAGGGCAACAAGAACAACCCCAACTGCCTCTGCCAGCTGATCCCCGCTGAGGGGTCGTTCAGGAAGAAGGGAGTATGGCAGAAGGACAAGTCGTACCTGAATGCTCTTGGAGGAGACCCCAAGACGTCTTCGCGTACGGTGCGTGCTGCCTGTTCGTTTCGGTTTTGAACGTTGTGTACAGCCCTCATAGCGCACACCGCTGCAGTGTTCTGCCCTGGGGTGGACACTCAGGCAGTTGAAATGCAAGTGAATGCTGTTATTGCTATGCGTCCCTCAGCGTGGGTCGCACTCGTCGCGTCCTTATGGTTGCATAGGCATGGCTCGCACAAACAGGCACTTTTTGCGACAACTTGCTGCAGCTGCACAGCTTTTGTAGTTGCCCGTGCATGTATTCAGAATCACAGTGAAATACTGACGACGTGCCCTTTGTCTGTTTCTTGAATATTAACCGGGTTGCGCTGTGTGTGCTGTGCATACAGGATCCGCTCAGGCCAGTCGGCCTGCGGAACTTGGGCAACACCTGCTATGCAAACGCTGCACTGCAGTGTATGTTCTCCCTGCCTGCTTTCAGAGGGGCGCTGCTCGGGGGGCACACGGTGCGTGGCAGGCGTGTTAGCGCCAAACAGCGCATGACCAGGCAACAAGAGCAGCAGTATCACCAGGGATTTTTCGTACATGAACGAGCGCTGTCCAATACCCGTGCATGTGCACGAATTACCTGCAGAGGGTGCTTGTGTCACTCAGGGTCAGGGCTGCCGCGTAGTTTTGTCGGTGTTGGGCTTTAGGCTCGTTTCTTGTGAGTGGCACCTGACTCCCCTCGTTATAGTGCTGCATACCATTAGCAGAGCATTCCTATAACATGCTGCCTTCCTTCGTGCGCGTGGGGAAACCGTCTGCACCACCATGAGCAAGGCACGCAGTGCGAAACAAACGGCTCCGGACCGTTCTTCAGTAGAACCGGTGAAATTGTGCCCCAGCCTGTGCGTTGCTCGTTATGCCTGTCCGGGCACGTTTGTTTGGCACGCGCCAAAGCCTGAGCTGTGGGGGCTGTCCTGGCAGCGTGTGTGTGCTTACATACATATGCTGCTGTATGCTCGTATCCTGCCCTGCACCGCATACGGTGTGCCTCGTATGCTCATGGCGGCACACCGCCTTGTGTGCGTGGGCCTGGCCCTCAGCTGCATGGCATTCACGTGCACCAGCCTGCCTCCACAGGGCATGGCGCTGCATAGGCCTGTCAGGCAGCGTCTTCCGCGTTTCATGATGCCACAAGGGCAGGAACAGGCCTAATGTATGCTGGGGCAGTCATGCATAGCACAGCCGGATGCCTACACACCTATCATGGCACGCGTAGCCAACATAGCTGTGGCAGGCCATGTGGGCCAATGGTCTGAGCTTTCAGGCAACGCATGGGCACGCCGGGTCCCAGAACCCCCGGCACACATGGGCCTCCAGGCCCCCCGTGCTCCGAAACCGCAGAACATACCACATTTCAGTATGTTGTGTACGACTGTGGGCTGTGGCACTGTCATGTCAGCAGGTGGTGGACTCGCACGCGATCACGCGCACGCTGCGGGACCTCTTTCTGCGCATGGCGTACGGGCCGTGCCTCAGCGCCGACACCGAGCCGCTGGCGCGCGTGCTGGCCATCAGCCACGCGGTGCAGCAGGACGGCAGCGAGTTCATGAAGCTGCTGGTGCAGCGCATCGAGGCCATATTCGGGGGCTCGCAGGTGCGCCTTGACTTCACGAACCTCCCGGTCCGGTTTCCCTGACCCCCATTTGATGTGCATGTACGTGCTTTCTGGTGCGTGCCCCGCACCCACCTGAAGGTTTGCCACGCAATAGTACTACATCAGGTTAGGGCAACCTGTGCGTGGCAAGTGTGTTCGTCTGTGGACAATCGGGGCAGTGCTTGCTTGTACGGGAGTGAGGCCGCCGTCATGCAAACCAGGGGTGATGCGCTGTGCCTGGAACACGCTAGCATGCCGCCAACACCTCCCGACACCTCCAGTGCTCCTGTGTGCTGGTACTTTGTTGCCCCTGTCCCTGTGCCTCGCAGGAGCTGGGCACGCTCATCCCCAGCCTGTTCAGGGGATCATACTCGTGGGTCACCACGTGCATGGTGGGTGGGTCATGACGCCAGAAGCACTGGTCTAGCATGGAATGGTATGCATACAGCAAGAACAACAGCGTTGACACCATTCCCCACCCTCAGCTCTTGATATGTGCAGACTGCCTGTGCAAGCATGCGCTTCGCTTGACTGCCGTTGCTCAAGCCGCGCACACTGTGATGGGCAATGGCTGCCAGTAATGTGAGTGTCGTGTGCAGTCGGGCCGCATGCAGTGCACACGATGCCTGTGCGTCATGACTCACCCTCACGCTACGCCTGCGCTCATGCTGTCGCCCCCAACAGAGCTGTGGCCGGCAGTCATCTGGGTCATCCAGCGAGACGGACTTTTACGAGCTCACGCCACAGGTCAAGGGCTGCGCGTCCCTGGAGCAGAGCCTGGTGAGTGGGATTAGGATGTGGGGATGAGCGGCTGCTTAGCGGTAGGGGGAATCTTCAGGGTGCCATAGACAGCGTGTGCACCAGTGATCCCAGCAATGGTGACTGCGAACGGCTGGGAACAACGGCTGCCACGGCCCTAAGAGTGCGATGTAAAATCGTGAGGTGCATGTCATTCAGTCCCCTGACATAATGGTGGGACGGCGTATGCTTTAGCAGCAGTCATGTAGGAACGTGGCAGTGTAGGCCAGCACATTAGGTGCACCGCTCAGCACCAGGAATGCGCATGCTTCAAATCGATGCCAACGAATGTGTGGTATGTTGGGTTGCGCAGGCGTCCATGCTGACGCCCGAGGTGCTCCAGGGCGACAACCAGTACTGGTGCGAGGCGTGCTGCCGCAAGGTGGACGCCAGCCGCCGCCAGCTGCTGCGCCGCGTGCCGCCGTACCTGTGCCTGGCGCTGCAGCGCTTCTACTTTGACCTGCGGGTGGGTGGCGAGCCTGAATCCCCTGCGGGGGTTTGGGGGGATGAGCCTTGATGAGAGATGTGTGGGAGAAGCACGGTTGTTGGCCATTGGAGGCTGGCAGTACTGATGGCACGGGACCGGGGCTGTTGCATCCGCTGTTCTCCCTAATGGAGGGAGGGGAAGCCACATTGCGTTGCTTTCTGTACGCTCCTCAGACCCAGGCTGCAGCCGAACCAGAGCGAAATGCATCAGGCAAGCTCACAGCAGAGCCAGGAGCGTGCACCAGGAGCATGCACGGCACATTGCTTGTGCGTGGGATCTGGTGGATTGCCATGCCCTGGATGTGTGCATCTCCAGCACCAGACACACGGTACTCACATGCCATGCACCCTGGCATGCTTTACATGGGTGCATAGACGCGTGTGCTTGGTGAGCTCAGCAAGCTCAATCGCCTGCTGGTCACCGTGCCTTGTGCAGACGATGGACAAGGCCAAGGCCACCGACAAGCTGAGCTTCCCCCTGGAGCTGGACCTGGACCAGGTGCACGCGCTGGCAGAGGCCTCCGCGCCGCGCGGCGCCGAGGCGCACCTGGCGGCGCCCGCCGCGCCCAGCCGGCGCTACCGCCTGGTGGCGGTGCTCATCCACAAGGGGCCCAGCGCCAGCCACGGACACTACGGTGAGCAAACAGGGAGCAGCTGCGGCGCTGCTGTGTCTTGATGCCATGGGTGGCGTTCATTCACTGTGTTGGGCTGATCAGCTACACCGGATGGGTGGGTGGGGCCCTGCGATCCCGCAGCCAGCCAAGCAGCACTGCATCAGCACTGTCGAGCATCGTGTCCGCCGACAGATGGCCAAACAGCAAACTTGCGCTTGGGACACCAAATGACATCATTATAGCCTTATCAATTGCGCTTGGGCCCGTCCTCCTCTGATGTATCCCCAATTACCGCACAGATGCTCTTCTTCACCCCTAACCGCATGCCCTGCCCGTGCAGTTGCCCACATCCTGGAGCAGTCAACTGGCAAGTGGTGGCGGTATGATGACGAGGTCGTGGACCCCATAGGCCCGCTGCCCACCGGATGCCCCGCAGACCACGGGACCGCCGGCGGCAAGGGTGAGTCCTGTTGCCTGCCGTGGCGCATGTTGTTCACTGACTGGGCTAGCGTAGCATTTTGGACACTGCAGATCCCACGGTAGCGCGCCTGTCTGTGTGGCTATATCTTCCAGCTCAGTCCCACAAGCTCCCTGCTTGCGTCCTGCGCCACCTCGTGCCAAGATTGACTGCCACGTGCGGCGCCATGTGCAGGCAAAGCTTGGAGTCAGTCTGGGGGCCTCGACAGGATTGGTAGCGCTGCAGGCATCCGTATGCCGATGTACTGAATCTGTGTCATGTTTGCGCGCGCGTGTGGGTGTGCAGCTGCTCGTGATGACGACGATGATTACGAGGAGGACAACGAGGAGGAGGACTGGAAGCCCACGGCCAAGGGCAAGAAGGGCGGCAAGGGCAAGGCAGGCAAGGGCGCCAGCGGCGGCAGCGCCCGCGGAGGCGCCAAGGCCAAAGCCGCCGCTGCCGCTGCCGGCCAGGGCGGCGGTGAGCCTGGTCTCACGCTAGCTGGGACAACAGGGGATGCTCCCGCTCCTGCCGCCAACGGCGAGGAGGGCAAGCCCGCAAAGAAGCCACGGCGGGCGCCAGCTGGTGGTGGTGGTGGCGCTGGGGGTCGAGCTAGCGGAGGCCGCGGCCGCGGCGGGGGGCGGGGCCGGGGCCGGGGGCGGGGCAGCAAGAAGGGCTCGGACGATGAAGGTGATGGCGGCGCGGACTCAGACGACGACCAGTTCGTGGCGGTGAGCACAGGCCTTGTTGACGCTCGGTGGCAGCGTCGCATCACTCGCCCCACGCCGCATATGCCTTTCTGGGACATGCTCACGTGCTAGGTCATTGCTGGTTTACAGCAACGCTTTTTGCAGCCCTTGGCAACCTGTGCGTCAACATGTGTGGTGCCCAACCTCAGCGGTGTTTGCAATGCGTTTGTGGACGCGTGCAGGCACAGATTGCGCGCTTTCAGCGCGAGGAAGACGAGATCGCACGCGCGATGGCGGCCAGCATGGCGGACCAGCAGGCAGACGAGCAGCAGCAGCAGCAGCAGCCCCGAAGCCCGCCCAGGGCCGCGGCGCCGCCTCCGGATGCTCAGGAGCTGCAGCGACGGCAGCAGCTGCAGGCTGCCATGCAGGTGGCTGCCATGCACGCCGCGGCCGTGGCGCAGACGTCCCAGGATGCGGACGCGGCGCAAGCGGCGGCCGCTGCAGCGGCAGCGGCGGCAGCAGCGGCACAGGCTGAGGCCAAAGAAGCTCGGCAGCGCAAGCGCAAGAACAAGGTGACCGCCAAGGCGACGGTTCCGCCCATGCCGCCGGCGGTGGTGGAGGCGGCCGTGTCGATCATGTCACCTAGCTCGGTGCAGGTGCGCAGTATGCGCGCACATGCTGTTGCACTCATGCCTCTGCTTTGCGTCTGCCAACCACCTTCGTCGGAGTACCCAGCAGGAAAGCATGCACGGGTGATGTGGATCCCTCTTGCTCTCTCAGGCTGGATAGCAGGAGGCTCAGGTTCGGACTGCAGGTGTTGGCACCATGTACACGTTAATCCTACAGGACGCTCTGCTCGAGTGGATGGCCGCTTGCACCCGCGATGAAGGTCTTTCCGCACATGTTTGCCTCTCCTTACTGGTATTGTTCTGGCGCTGTCAGCAACCAGGTGCACCACGTACTGCTGCTCTGCTGCTGCTGCTGCAGAACGGCTTGGCGCCGTACGCGTCGTCCTCCCTGCAGGGCAACGTGGCGCACATCGACCAGCGCGAGCTCATGGTGCAGCAGCTGGCGGCGTCCGCCAACGTGGCGGCGGCAGGCATCGCCGCGGCAGCCGGAGCGCCTCAGCCCAACGGCAACGCTCAACCGGTACGGCCGACCGCCATTGCCATCCGCACCTGGCTTGCCACCTCGCGTGCATGGCGATGAGGTTGGCATGGCACGCACATGGCATTGTTAGCGGTATGCACGCATTTGAGCACTCGCTTCCAAACCGTTGTCGACGGGTGTCAGCTGTCAGCGTTGGTCTTGTGCAACCAGCCAGGTCGGTGTGCACTGTGCAGCCACCGCTCACAACCTGCAAACCAAACACTGGGCTGGAGTGCAAATATGTGGTTGACCTGTTTGTACACCCAAATGCACTGTATCCAACGGCACCGCAGCACCACCCACCCACCCCCTGTTCGCTGTGGCTGATTGTGGCTCCTGTTTGTGCCCTTCCCCCGCCGACCGTGCGTAGCAGCAACCCCAGCAGCAACCGCAGCAGCAGCAACCGCAGCAGCAGCCGTCCCGATCAGACGTGCGCGTGGCCAGCTCCAACGCCTACATGCTGGTGTATCGTGCGGTGGACGGCTGGTCCGAGCCGCCGCTGCCGGCGGGCGCGGGCGCGCTGCCGCCCGCGCTGGCGGCCGAGCTGGCGACGCTGCAGGCGGAGCACGCGACGGCGGTTGAGTCGTGGCAGGGGCAGCAGGAGGCGATGATGGCGCAGGTGGAGAGCCGCAAGCAGGTGGGTGGACTCGTTGCCGGTATTGCCCAGGTTGGTGCCAGGTGTTGACACTCCCAGGTGTTTGCAGCATTGGACATGGTGCGATGCGTCAGTGCGAAGCCCAGGCATTACCAGAACCATACTGACATGGAGATGTTTGGGCGCACCGCGGTCGCCTCCGCGTTGCTGTCATGACCCCACCTCTGCAAAGCAGCTGGCGCAGCCGCCCGTTCACATTCGAGCACTGCCAGCACTCCGCAGCTGCTCCTGTTGCCGCGGCCCCTCAGCTCAAAGAACACAGCGCTACGTTCGTGTACGGTACCAAACAAACCCACCGCAACGACAAGGACTGTTACCACCGCTGTGGGTATGTGCTCGACTGCTCGCAGACCATCCGCGAGGTGCTGGCCGCCATGCCGGTGGCGCCGACGCCCTCCGCCGCCGACCGCTGGGTGGCGTCGTCGTGGCTGGAGCGGTGGGCCAACGAGGAGGGCGTGGTGCCGCCCATCGACAACGCGCCGCTGGCGTGCTGCCACGGCGCGCTGGACCCCCACAAGACACTGGCGGCGCGACGCATCTCAGCGGCGGCCTGGAAGAAGCTCAAGGTGAGGCCTGCGCATGGATGTGCCACAGGATGCGTGAATGCTGCTTGTCATGATTGTTACCTGTAGCGCTGGTTCAGGGAGTGGGTCGCTTGTCCAGGCGCACTCTGACAGTCTGAGAGTGGGGAGGTTGGGAGGTGCTGGTCGCTTACAACTGTGCGCTGCGCGGAAGCCGGCACTCCTGTGGCAGGCACTCCAAACCGCGTAAGCTGCTTTAGTTGCATACACCCATGAGCACCTGCACGCCCCCATGGTATTGCCATGGGCCAAATCATCAGGAGTGGCATCACCACCTACTGCGCTTTGACTCTTGAGCAATACCCCTTGAAAGCACCTTGGGGGACCAACTCCATTGCTTGTTGTGTACTTGTGTGCCTCGCTGTTGGGTCTCTCTGCGTCCTCGCATCGTCAGGCCGAGCACGGCGGCGGGCCGGAGTTCAGCTCGCGCGACGCCTGCACGCGCTGCCTGAACGCCACCTTTGCGGACGTCAAGGTGGGCAGCCGCGCAGACACGCTGCGCCAGGAGCTGAGTGCGCTGCTGGAGGCGGCGGGCGAAGGCGCCAGCGCAGCGGCGGACGATGACGGCGGCGACCCCTCCCAGGAGCGCTACTGGGTGTCCAAGAATTGGCTGTCAGGTGGGTTGAGGGCGCCTGACGTAGTGATGTATTGATCTGACCCAGGTGGCCGTATGATTCATCAACGTTTTGCCATGGTGTTGCTCCGCACTCGTTCGTTGAGGACATGTGAGGGAGTCGCACCCGCCGCCACTAAGTCAATTCACACGTGAAATTTCCCGGGAGGAGGCAACTGCAACAATTGCATGGTTGCGGTCTTGCGGACGTGGTCACATGTACCACCACCCTTTCCGGCTATGTTGCACAGTCGTATGTGCCCAGTTTCTGTTCCACCCGCGCACATGCCCGCAACGTACACCTGCAACCAGACTCCTGACACCTTCTGGTGCCTGCCTTGCCCCCCTCGGCTTGTATCCCCCCCCTTCCCCGGGTTGTATTCTCGCTGCAATGCGTGCCCGTCAGGCTTCCTCAAGCGCCAGGGCACCAGCGTTCAATCCGCGTCGCCCCCCACGGAGGGCCTCGCGTGCCCGCACGGCCAGCTGCTGCCCGACCGCCTGTTCAAGGCTGCGCGGCGCGTGGCGGTGCCGGGCGAGGCCTGGTGCTTCCTGCGTGACCTGTGGCGGGAGCAGGCACGCAAGGACGCGGCCAAGGCCACCAAGAAAGGTTAGTGGCAGGCTGGGGGGTGCCCTGCCGCCTGCAGTTGTGTAACTCCTTGCCACGGGTGATGCCGGGAGGGGCGGGGAGGGGAAATGCAGGACGATGCACCTGTCGGTGTGGCACAGTGGGTGAGGTGTGTTGGGCTGGTTGCCTGCCTTCCTGATTTTGTGTTTGGTTCCAGCTAGGCTGCTGTATGTGGCAACTGGCAAGGTGACTTGCGGGTCCTGCTGGCCTGGTTGCACCGGGACAATATCACAATTCTTTCTTGTGGGCTCAGGTTGTGTCATTGGTACGAGTCCGGCCTGGGGTGTATACGCGCGTGTCAGGCACTGCAACAGTCGGGTTGGGTCAAGCCTCGCATGAGTCATTGTGTAACCAACCGCCATCTGTGGCCATTGCGCAGCTGCCGCCGCCTCCGCCTCTGCCGCTGCCGCCGGGGGCGGGGTCACCAAGGAGGATGGTGGCGACCTCACGGCTGGCGCTAGCCCCGGAGGCGGCGACGACGCCAACGGCAACGCCGCCACGCCCATCGACCTCATGAGTGACGGCGATGAGGGCGGCAACGCCGCCGCTGCTGCTGGTGACGGCGTGAAGCAGGAGCCTGGGGAAGAGGCACAAGCAGGCGAGCAAAATCCCTTTCCCAATGCGCCTTTCATACGCACATGCACATGCACGTCCCCATGTCGTCCTGGACAGCATTACGCCCAACATTGCGGGGGCTGCAGATGGTCATATGTGTTGCCAGATTATGCATTCCAGCCCCCGACCCTTCAAGCAAATGCACGAACAGCTCATTGTGTTTCTGGTGCCGCAGGTTGCAGCAGTGCCGATGCGGGTGCTGGTGGCAGCAGCAGCGCCAGCAGGGTATGTGTGGAGCTGCGCGTGGGGGCGGTGACGGAGTGCAAGCAGTGCGCGTCACACGCAGGCAGCAGGGCGGAGGAGGAGGTGAGGAAACAGAACGAGGGGTGGGAGCACTACTACCTCTTGCAGTCTTGTTGCTTCGGTATAGTAGCCACATCAATGTGGCAACCTCCGCAGGTCGTTGCACTTCACTTGGCTGCTTTCTGTCGCTTGACTCAACGCCCTGGCCGTATGCCCCTCATATGCTGTTTACGTCTTCTGCTCGCCTGGTGCCCATCTGGGGGAGGGGTATGGGCCGTTCAGCGGACACGCTCCTGCTGCAACATACCACAAGATAGGATGACATGCTGTGCATTGCCGGCGACAAGCACGAGCTGTAGATGGCACACATGCGTGCGTGTTGTTTGCTCGAGGGGCCATGCAGTGTGCTTCCCAGGGGGCCACACTGCAGGTGAGGTTCTGATATGCATACGTTGATATGGGTATGTGTGTGCATGCGGCACGCGGTACGTCCTGCCCTGCAGGCTCACAAGCGCAGGGCGCTGGAGGAGGAGCGCGCGTTGCTGCCGGGCCTGGCCGCCAACGTACTGCCCTCCCTGGAGCTGGGCCAGCAGTACTACCTCATACCCACGTGAGCGCCTGTACCGCCTGCCCGTCTGTACTGCGTGCCTGTCCAGCTGTGGTCCCTACCTGCCTCCCTCCCGCCTCCCACTGGATCTCCCACCCAACCCACGACCCGACCACAACAGCTGACGGCGTGTGGTGCACTGCATGGCATTCGGCTGGATGCCCAAGCACGTATCCTCAAGCGTCAGGGCCGTCGATCCGGCCTGCTGAATCTTCTTGCTTTTGCATGCATGAGCAAGGTGATTCAGCAGGCTGGATGGACAGCCCTGAAGCTGGCGTGAGGATGTTGGGATGGCAGGGTGTTTGGAAAGGGGTCCGAAAGTGGTGGAGGCCTGCTTCAAGATAGGGATGCAGGGATGTGGGAAAAGTGCCTCTTGTAAGCTTTGGGCGTGGGTGTCCCACAGATAAGCCTACGAACCCCAGCCTGGGTAGCGCACCATACCACCGGCGTATCCATCCCACGCCCCCTGACCAGAAAGCCTGCAATTCCATTCGCAATGCAGTGATCATGCCCCCCTTTTCCCCCCAGGTATCAGTTATTCAGTGTACCAGCACCTCAAGCAGGACGATCCTGTGAGTATGCCTCCCTCACTCCAGCCTGTCCGTGTGTGCTTGCAGGGCGTGGCACGCGCAGTGGGCGGCGTACGTGGGCCAGGGCAAGCGCGCGCCGGGCGGCGCCGCCGCCCAGGCGACCTCCGCGGACAGCTTGCGGCCCGAGGCGCTGCCGCTGGCGCTGACGCAGTACATGTGCGCGTGCCACCCGCACCAGCCGCGCCTGTGCGTCAAGGCGCCCAAGCTCGCTGCCAAGCGCAACAAGTGAGCAACGGGGCTGATGGTGGGGGCGGGCGTTGATGCACCGCCGTTGCGACACACCATCTCAGGCGCCTGACAGGCTGCATGGGATTCAGCATGGGCTGAGCATTAACTGCTAGATAATCGCTGTGTCCTTTGCCTGACCACCTGCGGCTTTTAGATGCCTCGAGCTGCGGCGCCATACGTCCTTGCACCAGTGAGACACCTGTCTTGTCGTGCGTGGAGGCTTCTCTGCTGGCACTGTCAGGTGTCAGCATCAGCTGCAAGCAGTGTGTGTGTGTGTATGTGCTGCTGACCGGCGAGGCCTCGTGCGCTCGTGCTGCGCTGTGCAGGTGGACCTTTGAGTCGGCGCAGGACGAGCCGCTGCGTCTCATCACGCCCGCAGAGTGGCACCTGCTCAGCGCGCGCTACGCGGCGCCGCCCGGCATGACGCTGGACGACCTAAGAGCGGCCGCGGGCGCCGTGTCAGCGTCAGCGTCGGCGGCGCCCAGCGGCAGCCGTGCACCCCCCAGCGACGAGCAGCTGCACGCCGCCGCCCAGGGCCTGTCCTGCACGTTGCAGGTGTCCGCGCCAGCCTCACCCCCGCCTGCAGCACCCGCGCCGGCGGCAGCGCCCGGCCAGGCGGCGCAGCAGCAGCAGCAGCAGGACGGCGACGCCACGCAGGCGCCTGGGCCAGCGCCGGAAGTGATTCGCCTGGACCTGGCAGGGGACGGTGCAGCGGCCGCTAGGGAGGTGGTGATGGTGGGTGACGACGACGACGAAGCCGCAGGCAGCAGTAGAGGCGGGCCTGGGTGTCCGCCCTCCGCCAACGGACTGCATGCCGCTGACCAGGCGGGCAGGAAAGCTGCCGCTGCTGCCACAACAGCAGCGGCAGCGGGCACTGACAGCGATGTTGTGATGGAGGAGTCCGCACCAACCGCAGTAGCAGCAGCAGCGGCGCAGCCTGCCAAGCGGGGGAGGGCCGCCAGCAAGCGAGGCGACGCTGCTGCTGCCGCTGCTCCTTCGCAGGGCAAGGCAGTTGAAGCCGTGATGGACCTGGTGGGTGGCGGCGCGGATGGGCAGACCCCGCCGCTTCCTCCGGCAAGCGGCAGCGACACCGCAGCTGCTGCTGCTGCTGCTGTCCGCACCTCTGGGACACCGCAGCCGATGGAATGCTGCGATGGCGACGCTGTGGCGGTGGCGGTGGTGGAGCGGGGAGGCGGCAAGCGCTCCGGCAGCAAGGGCCCTGCGGCAGCAGCGCTCAAGGCCGAGTGAGTAAACCCCAGTCCTAAGTTCCAAGCACGCTCCTCATCTTCCTGCACCTGGGACTCTGCTCACCACCCTGCACCCGGCCCTGCACTTGCAACTTGCAATCCTTGCATGTGCTGCAATTTCCATCCATTCAAACAACTGCTGGGCACATTTACACATTTACACATTTTGCATGCACTGCGCGCAGCAAGCAACACCCTGAAGCCCACTCAGCGAGGATGCTACCGCATTCCATATCCCGTTCTGGCGACTAGCTCCTGATGAGACACACCATGCACAGCATTGCATAACTCGTTGCTGATTGCAACCCACGCATCTGTCTGCAGGGCTGCCAGCGCCAGCGGCGCCGAGGGTGGCGGCACTCCCCCGTCAGGCCAGCAGGAGCAGCCGCAGGCCGCGCCGGCAGGCGGCAGCGTGGGCGGCGCGTGGGTGCTGGTGTCTTGCCCGCCGGTGTGTGAGGGCGCGCTGGCATCAGCGGAGCGAGAGAAGCGCATGGCGGCGCTCACATACTCCGTGAGTGCTGCACGCTGGCGCTGGTCACAGTGGTGTGTAATATCCTGGGGACGATGTCTGTCGAAGCAAAAGAGCGCTGATGACTTCTTGTACTGAGCAACGGTCCTGACTCGGCTGCACCCGAGCCACCAGTTGCACGTCGGGTTGGGGTTTTTCTTGTCAAGGCACCACACTGGTGTTGTTGTCATGCTTGATGCACCGCCGGTGCATGCCTTGGTAGACGCACGCGCAGATGCTGACTGTATGTGCATAACTGTATGTGTGTGTGTGTATTGTGTGTGTCAGGACGTGGAGGTGATGGTGGAGATCATCCCAGAGGAGGAGCTGGCCAACGCGTTCAAGGACATGCCCACAGGTCAGCCTTTAACTGTCTGTAGTAGCTTGATGGTGCCTACGAAGCCTGTGCATGCTAGGTCAGCCGCTGCCTGTAGTGGGCTGACGGTGCCCCTGCGACATGACCCCTGTGCATGCTACGTTTCAATATGCTTCATGTTTGCCCTGGCTGTTGGTTTGGACAGCTGCGTGATGTTGTGGTTCGAGAACGAGTCATTGCGTGCATTGGTTTTGAGGGATTGCTGCTGATGCTGTTTGTGGGAGCGCAGAGCGCAAGTCCAAGCGCACGCGCAAGAACCGCGCCTGCATCAAGGTCAACAGCAGCGACACGCTGCGCGCACTCAAGGTGGCCATCCTGCAGGAGCTATGCGTGCACCCAGACAACCAGATGATCTACGCGCGCGGCCCGGCCAACGCGCCCCGCCTGCTCGGCCAGGTGCCGCAGCAGCCATCGCAGCAGCAGGAGCAGCCCGCTGGGGGCGCCTCGGCTGCGGCAGCAGCAGGAGCGGCTGCTGAGGCGCCTGCGGCGCCTGGTGATGCTGACGGCGTCAGCACCGCACCGGACGCTGCCGCGAAAGTTGAAGGTGGGCAGGCGGCGCGGTCTGCTGAAGGCGGCAGCAACCCCTCGGACGGCGGCGCTAAGGTGAGCGACGCGATGTGGGTGGTGTACCCAGGAGGACTGGCCTCGGCACGCCCTGGTCGTGCTTTCAGCACAAGCTTCGGGCCCGCGGCTCCCCTTACCGTACATCTGCCTCTTGCATTTTCGTGTTTTGGCGTGCACGAGGCACGCGCGCATATGTGTACGCACTGCTACCTTGTCTGCGCTTGATGGGGTGGTGATTGAGTCTGCGCGTCAATCAACCTGAGTCTCAATATACAGTATCATATCTAATGCTGGATGTTCAACTGGCCCTTGTTGATGGGTATGGACTAACCCTGGCAACGCTGCTATTACCACGTTGGGCGACCTTGCGCAGGCAGCAGGGCCCAGCAGCGGCAGCGCCAGCCAGGCCGAGGCGGACGCCGCCGTGACGCTCATGCAGTGTGAGGTGATGCCGGATGATGAGCTACGCGTGGTGGTGGTGGCCAACGTGCCGGACGACGACTACACGGGCCTGTTTGGGGACGCAGGTGGGTGGGCCCAGCGCCGGGGCGCCATGTGCTGCTGGTTTCGTGTCAGGCAGAGGGGCTATGCAGTGTGGTTCCCGTGGGGCCGTGCAGTATACGCGTAAGGACAGAGACCGCACCTGACGATGCCAAGCGAGGTGTCGAGCGTTTTGGGGTGGGGTGGAGAGGGCATGGAGGGGAAGGGTCCATGAAGGGGGGTAAGTACTAAAGTACGTGAAGTGGCTAACGTTTTTGCCCATGTGTGATGCCTGGGCCACTACTGCTTGT
This sequence comes from Chlamydomonas asymmetrica, assembly GCA_001662385.1. Classification (NCBI taxonomy): domain Eukaryota; kingdom Viridiplantae; phylum Chlorophyta; class Chlorophyceae; order Chlamydomonadales; family Chlamydomonadaceae; genus Chlamydomonas; species Chlamydomonas asymmetrica. Next base: position 4,389 of record BDDA01000193.1, on the reverse strand, counting down.
TGCGGCCTCTGGCCTATTGCATCATGAAACGCCCGCCCGCTGTATGCAACGCTGCGCATGCAGGTCGTGGGAAGCGTCGTGAGGTGGAGCTGGGCTTCAAGAACACCGCGCTGCATGGCGAGATGCCGCCCGCCAACACCTCCAATCAGCAGCAGCAGCAGGAGCAGGGCGACGAGGGACAGGAGCAGCAGCAGCAGGCGGTTGGCTCAGACGAGCCCTTGTAGCGTGACCCTGTGAGCATCCCACCTTGAATTAGACCAGGCTGCAGCCTACGCCTAGCCGCAGAAGCAGTGCAGACGACAGCTTTGCATTGGACGCTTGTGTTTGTTTGACTTGCTGGCAGACCCCTTCATTTGGGACAGGTGGGGGGGACCGCTGGTAGGGGTGTCGGCTGGTGGACTGACTTGGTTCTGTCTCACGATGAACGCGTCGCTTCTGAGTTTACATCCCTGCTGACACGCCCCTCGATTGGTACCACCCACTTTTCTGTGCATTGCGATCAGTTGCTGCCACGTTTACACCACTGCAGCAGGCGCCAGCATTTCTTGTGAAGGCACGCTTTGTGCTGCTGTGCGCTGCGGATGCACCCCGGAGCCATTACCCCACACACCCTGATGCACGCCCGGTGGCGCCTGTTGGAGTACCCCGTATGATGACTCTAGTGTGTGTGGTGTTGGTGGGTGCATCAAGGCTCTGTGTGTCCACACGCACGCGCGGTGCTGACACCATGTACGACACGTATTGCACAGCATGCCTGTTTGTTGCACATCCCGGACGGCTTGCATTTGATAAAACCTCGTGACCCTGACCAACTTGTCGACTTAAAACTTGCAACTAGCTCGCTAAACGGTCTCCAACTTGCACATGTGGTGGGACATCCGTACTGGTGGTTGCCTTGCACGTGCCCCAACCTGGTATCATAGCATGGCATCGATGCTGCACGTCCTGTGCACGGGACGCCAAACATAGCACCATGTTTTTCATAAG
>BDDA01000192.1:146119-163078 GCA_001662385.1 Chlamydomonas asymmetrica | reverse complement strand
CCACTGGCCCCCAGCTGGCTCCCAGCCAGCCTCCCACGACACACTCCCCCAGCACCCCACTGGGCCCATTCCCCCATTTCCCCACTGGCCCCCAGCTGGCCCCCACCGAGCCTCCCACGGCACATTCCCCCGGCCCCCCACTGGGCCCATTCCCCCATTTTCTCACTGGCATCGCAGGCGCCGACCCGATTCACCCCTCCCCCTCCCCCTCCCCCTCCCCCTCTCGCGCACGAGCACGCACTCTCCCCACCTGCTGCATGCATCCCAGGACAATGGGTGGCTGGGTGAATGGGGCCAGTGGGTGTGTGCCTCCTCGGGACTGAGGTGCAAATGGGAAATGGGGAAATGCATGCCTTGGTGGGCCCAGTGGGTGCCAGTGGGGAAATGGGGGAATGGGCCCAATGGGGGCTGGGGCAGTGTGCCGTGGGAGGCTTGCTGGGGGCCAGCTGAGGGCCAGTGGGGAAATGGGGGAATGGGCCCAGTGGGGGGCTGGGGGAGTGTGTCGTGGGAGGCCTGAGGGTGTCGGTTGGTGAATGGGTGAATGGGTGGGCCCGATGGGGGCTGAGTTGAGTTGGAAGTGGGGCCCCCAATGGGGAAATGGGGGTGGGAATGGGGATCCCACTCCCATTTGGTGAGTGGGGACCCCATTCCCATCCACCGGAGAGGAATGGGAATGGGTGTTGTCTTCATGTGTACCCAGTGTGTACCCTTTAGTACCCAGACTGGGTGTCCGGGCACCCGTTGGCATCTTGTGGCCCCGCCCGAGGTGGGGCACGGGCAGCACACGTGGCACAACACATATCAGCATATGCGGGAGGCGCTGCAGGTAGGTAGGGACATACACGCAACCACGCGCTGCTGCTGCCAGTGCTGCAGCCCCACCAACCCCACCACAGTCAATGGCTATTCAGTGTGCTGCCAGCATAACGCCGCCCACATCCATCCATCCACCTCTGAGTTTCTGCACTAACAATGGCGTAGCAACACACAGCCTGGTCGATCGTTTCGGTCCCTCCAACAACACTGGGACCCCGCCTCACCAGAACGCCGGACTCCGGCTGATACTGGCTCAACACGGGTCACGCAGTGTGGCTACCCCAGGCAGCGTTGCATGGTGTTGAATGCTGCCGGACCCAGCATGCGGCTTGCACACACACTGGCTGGCTCATGGCATGGCGCGGCCCAGCATATCCTACCAGCGTGCATCAGGCACCCCACACGCCTGACCGCAACCGCGCACACCAAAGGACTGTGCATGCAAACTGCGCTGCACTGTCGCCTCCCATACGCGCCTTGGTACTTGCGCCCAAAGTACCAGTGGGTGGTACTGTGTTCCATGTTAAGCTGCTCCGTACACACAGTGGCAAGCAGCGTAGCCCCCCGGGCCCCTCGCGCTGCAGCTACCCTGCACAGTGGCCCCGCGCCTTCTGTGGCCTGTGGCATGCACTCACGCCATCACACCGGCCCCCGAACCTGCTGTGCCAGAAAGAGCACCCAAGGGGGATGGTGTGTGATTCCCGTGGGGCCATGCAGTGTGCATATGCACACGCGTATGGATAGAGACTGCACCTGAGTTGACCAATGGCGAGTGAGGTGTCTGAGCTGACCTGCGGCTGTCGCACAGTGATGAATGGTGTGTTGATCCGAAAGCGTAGCTGTAGTTAAAGCGGTCCGAACCTGCTGTGCGCTTGCATGTGAGCAGAACCGCTGCAGCGTGCAGGAAACATGGCTTACTTAGTCGTCCTGCTTGCCACAACTTGCAGGCTGTGTGTCACTGCAGCAAGCTGTGTGCCAGGAAGAGTGGCTATGGGGCCGCCGCAACAGTATGGCGTGGATTAACATTGCTCCGGCAGGCAGTATGGCGTGGTCTTTGCTTGCTGTCGGTAATGCAGCGTGCAGGGCAAAGGCACAGGTCAGATGACCAGTCTCCCCTCTCCCTTGCCTCCTGAAACCATACCACACGAGAGTCCTGGCAGGTTTTCACCAACAGTGTGAGGCAGAGGCATTACATCAAGGCGGCCAGGGCTGCTGCGGCCACCACCGACAACAACCCAAACTGCCATGCTGGCAGCCCCCAGAGTTCAGTGCACACACTGCTGGGTGAAGCATGCCAAGCAAGCCACGCATGGTTTAAACGAGAATTACAGCAAAAAGCAGCAAGAAGGCACGAGACAGTTGCAGCAGTGGGGAGAGCACTGCCAGCAAGCATGTGCTGCGTGTATGTAACGATATGACGATATGATGTGTTCCTCTGCCACTCCTGCACACCTGCTGCCCCGCTCCTGCTGTCGCTCAGTCGTGAACCATGCACAGGCAAGGTGTCGGTGTCAGTTGTGCACAGCGCACGCACGTGCTCGTGCAACGCAGCGGGCCGGCCAGGAGCCGTAACGGCAGCGCACGCATCCAGTGCATTATTCAAAACGCCCAGGTCACAAGTCCAGTGTCAGCAGCACGCACAGCTCAGGCCCATGCACTCAGCAGGTTTAGGCCGTATGGCCACGCGTCTAGTCACTAGGCCAGGCACAGCTGACTGCCAGCAGCACCCGTTGCAGCAGTCCGGTGCTGGCATGCACCGCGCTGGTAGCCCCCGCAAGGCCACCCTGAGAGTGAGAGGGCCATGAGCAGTGTGCAGTACGCCTGGTAGTGCGCGCCAACCTGCGGTGCGCCAACTCCTCAACTGCTCAGCGCGGCAGCATTTACTTCTTCTTGGCATGCGCAGGCGGGGCGGGGGGCAGCGTGCCCGCAGCCTTCTTCTCGTTGTACTCCTTAATCTGCGCGTCCAGGCGGGCCTGAGCGGGGAAGTAGCCCAACGCCACAGGCGTGATGGCCAGCGCCAAGCCGATCAGGCCAGCAGCCTTGGCATCAGCGGGAACTGCAGGGGAGGCAGCACGAGAAGGTTACGCACAGTGGTCAGGTACAGGTGGCAGTGGTTACTCAGCACAGTGCTCGACACGCTGAGCTGCCGTGATGTGTGACCAGCACCAACAAGCTGCCGCCGCGGAACGCTGCCGCCAACAAAGCGACCCCAACTGCTATGATCAGGCCAAAGCCAAGGTGCAAAGAACAGGCTGCGTGCAACGCAGCAAACAAACTGACACCGCCTAAAATTGCTGCAACCTGGAAAAGGCACTGAACTTGTTGAAACACGACTGCTGAGATGCATGCTGCAGCATCGGCTCAGGGACCGAGTACGGGCACATCAACACGACCGCTTGCTGTCACAACCCTAAAAGCAGCATCTGACGTTAAAACATAAAAAGCACTTACTGGCGCCAGGGGCAGGGCTGCTGGGGGTGGATGAAGCGCGAACGCGCACATCTGCAGGTGTGGGCAGCACACACGATACAAGACACCAGTCAAGCGCCTGCAACTTCAACAGCAGTTGACAAGGGTGCTACTTGTCAACTGCTGTTGCAGTCCAAGAGGACCGTGCACAGATGAGCGTCATCACTGTACTCCCAGGGCCTGACTGCAAACATCGACGCCCATCTACGTGGTCCTCCTACACGGTCTGACTACGTGTTGATTGACATGCCCGCCCAAGTTTCACTTTCGTGAAGTGCAGCCAGTGGGAAATACGCAGTCCCCACACTGGCACCAGTGCAGGGTGAAAGCACAGCAGAAAAACCCAACACGCATATCATTCCCCAGTTCCATACCTAGGTGTTGACAAACACTGACCCAAAACCGAACTCATACTCACCCCTGCGCTGGCTGTTGCCGCCAAAGTTGAAGGAGTTGCCCACACGGAGGGAGAACATGATGGCTTTGACTGAGTCACGAAGATGAACCTGCACTCGAGCAAGGAAGATCATTACAAGAGCACAGGAGTCAAGCCACTGGAGGGTAGGCAAACATATTCTTCGTCAACTCATAAACACCGACATTATGCGCATACAGTAACACAAATGAGCAGGAAGCAGCAACGCCACCTGCCCCGATCTCTGATGCTCCCTCAACTCTCCCACAATGACTACACGCACACATAGGCGTGGCGTCAACCATGATCACAAGAGCTCGCGGAATGTGTCCCTGGCCTAGGCGCTGTCGGCCACGAGTGTTCGAGTAGACCGCAGGTGACACAGCAGGTGAGCAAGACAAGAAGATCTGATGGAAAGCGGGCTCTCTGAGTCTCCGCCCGTTGACCCCTTGCCCCGACACCGTATGCATGTTACACGCATACATATGGATATCGCGGGGCATCGGTAAGGGTCAACTGAGGTTGGCCGACAACGCTGGCTGCGAGCGAACGAGAACACCCCTGGGTTCCAGAAACAGAACCACCATTCGACGAGACCCCAGCAACTCGCTGTCACCTAGGAATAAAGCGGGGCAGGCTAGGGCGTTCCCGCGTGCAAGTCACGCCACTGTGTGAACTGCGACCAAAGGCGGGCATCACGTTCGCAACCAGTCCTGTTAAATTCAGTTTTCACAACCCTAACGCGCGCTGCCTCACCTGGGTTAGGGTGATGTGGCAGCCGGAACAGACAAAGGAAGGTTGCTTGAGGGTGGAAAACGTTCGGGTACACCTGCAAAGCCTTGTGTGAACCTTTTAGGAGCTTGCCCAGCGATTGGATTTAGCATGCTTTAGGAACAAGTCCTGTTAATGGCCCCGACAGCCCCCCAGCAAAGACACAACAAGTTACCAGGGGTGGAGCCAGAAGACCATTCAGCAAATACTCCCAATGCAAGCCGGTACACGAGCTCGGACCAACCGACCCACTCGTTCGAGACCATGCGTAACAACGCTCCGCTCGGTGGGCAGACTTGCAACCTCTCTGTTCAGGTACTTGCAACGTTGCCTGTATGACTGGCAAGGTTTTGCACTCCTGCTTCTGCGTTGAGAGCACTCAAGCGCCGGGTGACTGGCACGCCACTTGATGCGCCTGCTTGGGCAGCGTTTCAAGTGTAGGTACAGAGTTTGGTGGTACTGCCTCCAGACATCTTGCAGCTTCTGGACCTTAGCAGCGCAACCCAACAGAAGCTGAGCGTACACCACCGCACGATGTGTGATACACTGCATGTTTCCCCTGGCGTGTTGCTCTTGTGCTCGAATGTATGGCAAAGGTCCCCTGCCCCCTGCCAGGCCTTCCACCAGTGAGCTGGCGGAGATGGGGTAGCCCTTTGTGGCTAGTGAGCTCATCCACACCTAGCACAGAACGCTTGGTGGCCTTCCTAAGTGTGCAAGGATAACCTCACTGCACGTTACCGTTGGTTCCGCAACTGGTGACGCACTGCGATTAGAGTGAAGCATGACAGTTCTGCAAAGATGTGGTGCAATCACAGGCAACTGCGGCATGGCACTTTGCAAGGCTGTATTGGTATGGCACTAGTGGGCGCCAGCGCTAGGCAGCCAGGTGCCAGCCCACCACACCCGTGTACATGTTCTGACCGTTCAGTTCAGGCTGCTACTGGCTAGGCTGTGTGTGTGTGCGGAGCTCCTACCTGCGGCCACACCTCACCCTGCATGCAAGCAAGGGGGCAAGCACTCTTTAGCCGTGTGTGTCTGCTCTGCATGTGGGCAGCGTGATTCACAGGAGGGCGTGCCGTTCGTGTGAACAGGCATGACAGATAGTCCAAGTCTGGATTGAGACGCAATGTCTGACATACTGGCAGGGCACAGTACAGGGGCCAAATGAGCTGCTGCCACCTGGGTCCTACTAGCCTGCTCGGTGCCGGGACGTGCTTGCCATCCATGCTATGCACGTAATGCACCGCAACCCTAAACCCTGAAGCGTTGCCACCTCACAAGGAACAGCCATGGCCAACACCCTTGCCATTATCGTGCATGCGGGCGCCCGAGCGGGCGCAAGCAGGGCGCAGGTGCGCTCCTTGAAGCGACCGCACGTGTGTGACACACTGACACAATCCCAGGCTGGGGGGCCACAGCAGTGCGTGCAGACATTTAATGCATGTGTGTGGCCACACGTTAGACGCACGGACCATGTCTGCTGCTGCTGCTGCTGCTGCTGCTGTGAGGCCAGGGCCAGTGTGGAGCCGGCCGTCACATGCGCGCGCGTCACGATAGGGTCATACACACACGCCTTCACTCACCCCCTGCCTACCAGCCTATCTCACCTGCCGCCCACCTCTGCACCACTGGGCAGTGCTGCGCGCCTGTAGCACACCACGCATCAGCCCTTCCTGCACTTGCACGTGCACAGCGCACCCTGGGGTTCCCTACCGCAAGTGCATGTGCATGCGCCTGGACTGTTCTTTGCGGCCAGCGTTGCTGTGAGTAGTGCGTTTGCGCCCGTTTTGTGGCGCACGCACGCACGCACGCACGCACGCACGCACGCACTTGACTCTTGAGGAAATTTCATGCCATAGCTGGCGTGAAGTCAAGCTGTTGTGGGCTTTGCTGCCAGCAAGGTTAGGAAGTGCCATATGCCCATCCAGGTACAACTACAGCAGATCAGTCATGCATGCTGGGCAAAGCCGAGTACAGCTTGGGTCTGGTGCATGAGGTACAACTGGAATTCAAAGTTAACAAAGTGCGTCCGATTACATAGTTGTATGACGCCAGGTAAATCCATTGAACTTCCGCGTAATTCTCTACCCGCTTTCTTACTTCCTGCTTGTGTGAGCGGCCCTGGGCGAACATGCGTGCCTTACGGTGACACACATCAAATATGTTCAGGACAATACGGCGCAACCATCCGCACTCACGCGGCGTCTACTGGCCGCAAGTGCTGGTGCTGGCTGCAGTCACTTTCATATTGGTGTACGCTCTGTGGGCGTTCGAGACCCTGCGTGTTCATGCTGGGACGAACACTGCTACACCCGCGGCAAGTAGCACGGCAACAATACGGATTATAAAGGAGTCCGGCCTGACAGCAAGCCTAACACCAGCTGTAGGCAAGCAAGTACAGGACAATGCAGCATCTTCAGGTGCAGATGCTGTTACAGCAGGCCAAGCACAGACGGATGTGCATCGGCCAGGAGGCGCAGCTGTGCAGACGGGAGACAACAAGTCCGCAGGCGTCAGTGCTGTGGGGAAACCGGCAGACACAGCAAGCGGTGTCGACGCTTCAGACGAGCTATTGAACCAGGCCCGGAACCCTGGCAAGGACGCCACGGTGTCAAACGCTGCGGTGGTGGCGGAAGGTAAGCAGGTGCAAGCATCGCCATCGCCGCCACCGCCTGCTGCTACACCAACACCATCCCCAAAACCTGTCATCGACTCAACCTCTTCAGTATCTGGCAGTGGTCAGAAGACCACTGACCAGACCAGCAACAACGAAATTGACGTTGATGCTGATGAGACGGATGATGGGGATGTGGACAAGCAGGGAGAGGCTTCTGAGGGTGGTGATACCAGTGCCAACAACGCCAACAGCGCAGATGCAGCTGCAGGCGAGCCTGGGTTGGGCGATGCTCTCGGTGCAGGTGCACTTGGCAGCAAAGACAGCCGCGAGGCGGACGGCGCGGTGTCAGGGGGGGAGATCGTTGCACGTGAGGATGCTGGCGAAGACCAGGTGGACAATGCTGGTGAGGATGTATCTGGTGGCGACGCTGGAGGCAGCACGGGCAGCAACGTCAACGTGAAGTCCTCAGGCGGTCCTGTCGCAGCTGGCAGTGCAACAACAAGCAAGGCTGCTGTGAAGGCAGTAGCTGAGGCTCCTGGTAAGCCTGTAAGCAAGTTGAAACCAGTCAACAGCGTCACAGATGGCGCCAGCAGCAGTGACGACGGCAGTGCGTCTGCTGTGGGCGAAGCTCGACAGCTGCAGCCACTGGCTATCAGCAAGCTGGGTCGCACCTCTGGCGCACAAAATGTGTATACCTCAGGCGGCACAATGTACAGCTGGGGCCTTAAGGAATGGCGCTTAGGACGAAACAAAGGTGAGGAGCTGTGTGGGTGCCTTGCACGCCCTTCCCGCCATCGTTGCAAACGGCGACACGCTTCGATGCAAGGAGAGCACTTTCGCTACAGGTTGCATATTGTTATGGAAACCCTGCAGGCTCAGGTTGCCTGTAAAGCTGCGGCAGCAAGTCCTGTTGCTGCTGCGCACATGCCATGGCATCGAGCATGTTCAAGCAGCTTGTGAACCATCGGAAGCAACAAGGTGTAGGAAGTGCAGTGCATGCTTGTATTAAGCGAAGCCCGGGTTATGCTGAGTCGAAGCCTTGCGGCACACCACACACGACACGCACCTCCAAGTTGCACGGTGCGCTGGTGGTTGTGCTTTGTGTGCGCCAGGCGACAACGCCCTGCCGCTGGCCGCGCTGCCGTCGCTGGTGGTGACGAGCGTGGCCGCCTCGCGCCACTCCGCCATAGCTACAGCGGAGGGGCATGTGTGGACCATGGGGCACAACGACTCCAGGTGGGCCTGCTGGCCAGCATGACGCACCTCCACCTGCCACTCGGCCGCGGCATGCACTGCGTGTCTCACAGAGCCGGGTCGGGCAGCACCAGCGCCCACTACGCGTTGAGCAGGGCACAAACTCGCACAAGCGCTCGCATGTGTTGTAGGTGTGTGCGGTAGTGGCCTTGCTTGTGTGCTACCAGGTGCGGCATTGCATTGCTGTGGGCGTACTACATCGCATAACGCAATGCACAGGGGGCCATATGGGGGACAGGCAAGGCAAGGGATGTGGGGGTGCTTGCCCTTCCGTATGGCCCGCTGCGATTCCGCCTTGGGCGATGCAGCTGCCCTGCTGGGCCCGGCTTGTACCCGGGTGGGCATAGCATGGTGCGTGCTGATGAGTGCGTGAGGTCGCTCAGCCTCGCGTTTATTGGCGGCAGTGCCAACCCAACAGCTTTGGTGGTATCACTGATGCAGCAGAAGTACGCATGGCAGTTGAACATACACGCCACCTCGCTGCATGCGTGTATGAGTGTGTGCCACTTACTCAGCCAGCCAGCTGCCCTGCTGCACGCGCATGTGTACTACGGCATACACGCCTAAAGGCACCGCCACCCCTCGTCACTCTCTCACCTGCCTGGCATCGAGCTCCTCCCGCCGCGTCAGCGCCCGCACACCTTGATCCTAGGCTGCCAACCACAAAGATGAAGCTCCGTCACACACACACACACACCTTGGGCCGTACGATATGCGACAGCCCCGCAGCTACGTTGTGCTTTGCCCCTCACCTGCACAAGCCGTCATGCACGGATCTCACTACCACACTCTCTTCACTCACGCACCCTCTTGAACCTGGATGGATGCGGGCGGCTACCCATGTCTGGCTGGCTGCCGGCATGCGCATGCGTGTGCATGACCGTGCATGTTGATCCTGCCTGCCTACCTGCGCTCTCACCGGCTGACCTCACCTGCAGGGGTGGCGGCGGTCACGGCTCGCCGCCCATGGATGCGTCTGGCCAGCTGGGGCGTGGCGGCACCACTGCGCCTGCGCGCGTGATGGGGGAGCTGCAGGACAAGTTCGTGGTGCAGGTGAGCAGGAGGAGGAGGGGGTGAGGAGGAGCACAACAGGGACAGGGCGAGGGCGAGGCCGCAGCAGAGGCATCTGTGGAGTGTGGCATGGTATGATCAGGGGAGGGGAGGGGAAGGGAGGTGGAACGCAGGGCTGGTGGGCCGCCGCCGCAGGCGACCCGCTGCTGACGGCGCTGCCCTCTCAGTGCTGGTCCATGCAATCGTGCTGCACCACTGAATGTGGACCACACTGTGGCCAGGCAGCGCTTGCGAGCAGGCCGGCCAGCACATTGCCATGTGCCCTGATGGTGAGCTTCACGCGTGTGCGTGCTGCCGCGCGCTGTGGTGCCTGCCTGCTGACCCTGACCCGCCTCCCTGCTTCCCAGGTGGTGACTGGGCGCTACCACACCATGGCCGTCACGTCTGACGGCGCGCTCTACACCTGGGGCCTCAACGACTGGGGCCAGCTGGGCAGGCCTGCGGTGGGCAAGGACAGCGAGGCCGACCCCGCAGCCTGCACAGGCGGACCCTCCTGCCACTCAGGCCTGTGAGTGCCTGCGGGTGCGAGCCATGGCAGCCGGTGACAGAGCAGACATGCCCCTGACCTGGTCACCTGCGATTAAGCTCTGACGCCAAGCAGTTCACCACAGCACCACAGCACCACCAATATCTGCGAAGGAGGGTAGGCCATGTGGCACGCACTGCATGATGGCCATATCACTCACACACGCGTGCTGCCTGCCACCTGACGCACTCAGCCAAGCGTGCTGGGGTGCGATAGGGCTGGGGCTCCTGCATTATGGCAAGCTGTAGAGGGACATAGCGGTACCCGGTAGGTCTCGCTCCTGCTGTGGGGTCAAGGCCAACGGGCCCAGCCGCCCAGCCAAGCAGGACTGTGCAGGCGTCTGTATGTCAGTCCGTGGCCTGGAGTTTAGGCTGATGGCTGTGGCGTGTGCGTGTGTGCTGCCCTGTGGCATGCAGGCCTGGCAGGGTGACGGAGCTCGCCAATGTCAGGATCGTGGCGGCCGCTGCTGGCCGCTACGTGTCCATGGCTGCGGATGACAAGGTGGGCGCAACACAACACCGCCCATACAGCCAGACCTTTAATAGCGCATCACGGCCACAAGTGCCATGCACGCACCGCGCAGGCATCAGCTACTGCTGCGGGGCAAGTTCTCTGGTCTACGTGGCACTGTGCCAGTCGGTCTGTGCATGTGATGCGGGCGCGCGTGTGTGTGTGTGCCCCTCCTGCATACGCTGGGGGGGGGTGCCTCACAACTCCCTCCTGGCACGCTGCTGGTGGCCTAGTACTGCTACCACTACAACTGCCCCCTCCCCCCCCTACCGGCGATAGCATGCAGGGAGGCCATGATTGCGCTTGTTCAGCCAGCAATGCTACTCTGCCCAGCCCTTCCACCATTAGACAAGGCAAGGTGGCGTGTGTGGCACCAAGGCACCCATGCCCTCACACGACAAGCAGCTCGTGACTGTGTCGCGGCTCTCACTGCAGCTCGCTGCTGCTGCTGCTGTCCCCTGGCTGCTGGCGCGCGCAGGGCCAGCTGTACACATGGGGGTATGACGGCTGCAGCGCTGGCGGCGTGGTGCCGCCGCAGGAGCAGGCCTACAAACCGCGCCCCGTCAAGCAGCTGGCAGGTGAGACATGAAGCAGACCAAGTGGGGTGGCAGGGACCACCGTCGTACGCGTGCGGTGCGCTGCAGAGTTGTGCACTGACGTCCATTCGGTTGGACCGTTGCGCTGCACCTGCCTGGCATGCCCACGCACAGCGCTGCCCTGCTGCCACGCCCTCCTCAGGCACCGTGCTGCGGCAGCAGGGGTGCTGTCGATTCCGTACGTACGTATCGATGTGCAATTGTGTATGTGTCCATCGTGGGCGTCAGTCACCTGCCTGCCTGCCGCATTCAAGGGTGTGTGACCGGTGTGCATTGCGTGCGCAGGCCAGCGCGTGGTGTCGTTTGACGCCGGCTACGTGTTCTGGCTGGCCGCCACCGCCGCCGGGGAGGTCTACACCTGCAACACCCAGGACGACGGGTGAGCGACTGAGCGCCACCGCGCACCTCACCAAGGCTGTGGGTGTGTGCACACGGGTTTCAGTGCAGGAGTGCACATGTTGACATGTGTGTGTCTGTGTGGGGCGCTGTGGGGGTGAGCGTCTGGCGGCCGGCAGCAGCGCGCCCAGCGAGGTCCCTCACCTGACTCAGCAGCAGCAGGAGGCAGGCGAGAACCATCACGCGGTCGGCGCTGAGCTGTGTACCGGCCAGCATGCACCATCACGTACATGTAAAGCTGCACTAAGCCTTTGGTCTGTGAGTCATGCAGTCGGCCGCTGTGTGGTAGCACACATGTACCGGGCTGATGCTGCTGCTGCGTGTAATCCACACCCTGCTGGCGTGGTTATCCTGCTGCATGTGTCATGCGTTGCGAGTACGTGTCAAGAGTGTGTGGGCGCCTGAGCGCCGCAGGTACGCGGGCACGCTGCGCTCCAAGCGCGCGCCTAATGATGCGCATGAGCTGGGGCGTGACGGCGAGCCGCTGCTGCCGGGGAAGGTCGGCGGGGAGCTGCTGGGCAAGAAGGTGAGCGGGGGGGCGGGGAGGAGAGGGGGGCGGGGGGCGCCGGGAGGGCCGGGAGGGGAGGGGAGGCGAGGGAGGGAAGGGGAGGGCAGCGCTACCTCTTGGGCTGTTGCTGAAGCGGACTGTTTACAAATAGGAGGCAGGCTGCAGGGCTGAAGTCCATGAAAAAACGCTAGCGACCGCCTGGAATCGCAGGCAAGGGAAAAGCTGCATGGCCCTCGGGAGTCGGGATATGGTCGCTGGTCGGTTGCGGGAAAGTACAGCGTCGGCCAGCAGAGGCCATTGCGGTGTGTGTGCGTGATGGGCCGACAGGGTGCACGGCGGCGGCTGCGTGCAGCAAGGGGGCCTCAGCGTTTCTCGCAGGTGCTGCAGCCATCGCGTTGCGGAAATTGACTGGGTAATGGTGAGCGCCAAAACCCGCTTGCTTGTGCGTTGTGTTTGATGCGTGTGCTGAAACATTTGTGCGCCCCCTGCTCCCCAATGTGTGCGTGTGTGTGTCGTGCATGTGCTCATGCAGGTGGTGACGGTGGCGGCGGGGCGTGAGCACGCGGTGGTTGCCACCGAGGAGGGCCGCGTGTACTCCTGGGGGGGCCGCGACCTGCTTGCGGGCCGCAAGGGGGACCTCACGGGGCCCGGCCTGGTGAAGGTGAGGCGCAGCAGGCGCAGGCAGAGGTGGAGGCATGCTGGTGACGTATTGGTGGCTCAGTGGTGCAGCTGCTGAGCAGAGGGGAGGCTGTGGTGGGGCTGCGGGCGTGAGCGCCTGCTACGCAACGCACCAGCTGCTGGCCCATGTTCGGGCGTCGGTACGGACACACCGACCTGCATTGCTACACACGGAGCATTACATGTGCCGCTGTGTGCACCCCCGCGCGTACGCTGCTGGCTGCAGGGCGCATTGGCGGGCGACCGCGTTGTGTTTGTGGCGGCGGGCGAGTACTTCAGCGCCGCTGCGTCGCGCACCACGGGCTACGGCTGGGGCTCCAACGACTACAACTGCCTGGGCCTCACGCGCGGCAACCCGGTGCAGGTGCGGCCGGTCGGCCGGGCAGCATATACGGTGATATGGTATCGGCCGTGTGGCTCTGCGCTAGTACCGGTACTGATGCTAGGCCCAGCCGGGGGAGGGAGTGCTTGCGGGGGCAGGGCAGGGGCAGTCGTTCAAGCTGAGCTGGTCGATGGGTGCGGGCAGGCGGGCAAGCTGGTGAGGCGGGTGGGCGAGGAGAGAGGAAAGGAGAGGGTGCAGGCTGTGCGGGCGGGCAGTGAGGGCCGCGTGAGTTTGAGACATGGAAATGAGCAGGTGACCAATATTGGGCGCCATAGAGGCCATTGACAGTCGTGCGTCATTCAGCATCACCAAGGCAACGGGTTGGCGCTGAGCGCGCTGTTGTGTGTGTCCTGCTGCAGGAGTTGAAGCCGGGGCGAGACCGCGGCAATGTGTTTCAGCCGGTCAAGGTGAGGCTCCATGCCATGGTGGCGACGCGCTGCTGTATCATACCACCACCACTACCCTGCTGCCACCTGCCTGGTGCTCATAATGCCATTGTTGTTGTACACAAGGCACACATGGTGTAACATGCGAGGTAGGTAGCGCACTACAGGGTGTGGTGCTGAGGAAAGGCACAGATGGCTGGCGTTGTCCAGTGGGGGGGCTATCAGGTCTTGCTTGCCTGTGAAGCTTTACCAGCCAGTCAGTCAGCCGCTGACTGCGTCCGTGCATTGCCTCCTGCGCCGCCGCCGTGCGTGCAGATGGACGGCGTGTTTGATGGCAAGGCGGGCGTCACCATCCAGGCGCTGGTGGCGGGCTTCCAGCACGCGCTGGCCATCGCCAGCGGCACGCCAGCGGCGCTGCCGGCCGCCGGAGCCGCCGCCGCTGCAGCGGGGGATGGCGCGGCAGCGGGACGCACAGAGCCGCGTGAGCTGGTGGTGGTGGACGGTGGTGCTGCGCAAGGCGCCAAGCAGGTAGGTCCCTGCTAGCTCGCTGCATGCTCCCTGGCGCACCTCTGCCCTGGCTGGCGCTGCAGTGTTTGTTCACTTGGGGATCTGATTTTGGTGGGGACCGCAGGGGCACCGGTGCATGCTGCAACGGTCTACGTTCACTACTCGCAACGTCAATTTGGGTGATCCTAGCCCGAAATGGGCGTTTCCAGGCGTACCGATAACGACACAGCGGGGTTGTGTGAAGTACTGAAGTATTGCTGTGTGTGCTTTGCTAATTGCACCCAGGAGATCAAGGCGGGTAGCAAGGCGGGCAGCACAACCGCTACGACCACCACGACCAGCGACGCCAAGCCTGTTGCCAAGGACAAGGAGGCTGCCGCCGCTGCCGCTGAGCCTGGCGTGAAGGATGCAGCGAAGCCCACTGCTGCCAAGGGCGCGGCTGCGTCCGGCACGGGCGTGAGTGCACTGGAGGAGGACGGCGGCGACGCGGACGCCTTCACGCAGCAGCAGGAGGATGGCGCTGCGCAGAAGGCGAAGCCGCAGAAGAAGAAGGATGAGGCAGCGGGTGCAGCGGGCGGGGGGCCCGGTGATCAGGCAGGGGGTGTTGGTATGAAGGACCAAGGCGCGGCTAAGGCGGGCGCGGCTAGCGGCGCGGCCGCCCAGCAGAACGTCAGCGATGTGCACACCTCCTACCTGTGGCCTCAGGTGCGTACTGCCTGCCTCACCAGGCGCATGCGGGCCGGGCAGGCCGAGCCAGGCAGGCACACCCACCACCCACCGGGCCGCACGGCAGTAGTGTCAGCGCCATCAGCGGCACCATGGCGCTGTCAGTCCACACCAGGCAACCCCTCGCACCGTGCGGCCCACGCTGGGCAGGCCCGCCCACCATGCGTTACTTGCACACACATAGTGGCCTTGCAGTTTGCCGGTCGTAGAGCTGTGTTTCAAGACTTGCAACCCAATCCTGACCCTTCCATGCTCCTCTTGCCCTCTCTGTCCCCGCCCCATGCGGCACCCCGTGCGCCCGCCTGCCTGCCTGTGCGTTCCCCACAGATCCACCCGCCACTCATGCCGGTGGCCGAGTACTGGCACCGCTTCAAGCGCTCTGACCGGCTGCCCAAGATCAAGGCGATGTCGCCGGACGTGTTTGAGGGGCTGCCGGGGGGGTATGACAAGCGCTACAAGAACCCGTGCTGGAAGAAGGTGAGCCGGGCTGTGGAGCATTCGGAACTGGGCGGGAGCTTGTGTCTGCCTGCGCCGTAGTTGCCCGGCGGACCACACCTGTGTACATACAGTCTGTGTATAACTTGAGTTATGTGCGCTACTGCACAGCGCTCATGAGTCGCATGCGTCATTCCTGCTTTGTGCATCGACCGCTTACGCTGGGTTGCCTGCATGCAGGACAGTAACGACTTATTTGTGTCGCGATTATGCACCTAGGGGATGAACACAAAACACGTAGATAAAGGGAGTCACGGGCGTTACAGAGCGATACGCTTCTGTCTGATAGACAAACGGGAGTCAAACGGGGCTGTTTATGTTGCGGGGGAGGAATCGTGTCAGTGAAGGGAGGCAGGCGTATGGCATTGTTGCACTGAGCTGTAGCCCTGCTGCAGCACCTCCGCTAAAGCTCCATTGCTACAGCGGCACCTCCACTCACCCACCTACCCTGCTTATGCCCCTGTGCTTGGCCCTGCGCTTTGCTCACACGCCTCACTACTGCCAGGAGGGTGTGCTGCGCTGCCTGCCGTACTACCACATCCTGGGCGTCAGCAAGTGCGGCACCACAGACCTATACCACCGCCTGTCAAAGCACCCGCAGATGTACGAGAGCGCAAACAAGGTGCGACGCGCGGCGAGCACCATGGGCGCTGTGTTGGTGCTCGTCAACGCGGGGTGTGCGTTTGGGGCGTGCCGTGGGTGTGGCAGCATCTGCGCAGGTGACTATGTGGCATTCACGGCCAGCTAACGTTGGATTGCGTGCTGACGCATTGCTGTAGCGCCGCGCCTGTGCTCCCCCTCACCGTCATCTCCACTGCATGACCTACACCGCGCCCCGCAGGGCCCTCACTGGTGGGACGAGTGCCCCTACCCCCCTAAGAGCGCCTGCACGGCGCCACCCAACGGGGACTTTCAGGGCTACATCAACCTCTTCGCTAAGTGAGCCCGGCGCCGCTGCAAGCGCTGCACTGTGGTGCGGCACCTGCCGGCCTGCTGAGATGCTTGCGGACGCACTGACGCCGCCGACCACGTCAGCCCATCAGCGTCATGCCCTGCGCTTGCCGCTGTTGCGCTGATCAGCCACGCTACGCCGGCGCTTGCTTACCGCATACGCACCTGCCGGCTCTGCATGCCTGAGCATGGCGTGCGTGTGGCGCACTGGCGTCTGCGTGCAGGGCTGCTGAGGCGTTCGCGGCGCGCGACCCTGACGGCATCACCGGGGAGGCATCCTCCAACACCTTCACCGCGGCGGCGGGCGTGTACCTCAGGTGGGTGTGGGTGGGTGGGCGCCAACACGAGGGCAGGCAGGCAGGCAGGCAGGCAGGGAGGGAGGACACGCTGTGCAGGAGCGCTCACCACTGTGCATGTGGGGCAGCATGGGCATCACGCTTGGGCCAAGATGTGATCGCACAAAGCAACCGTGGCCTGCTGCAGCTAGTGTGTGTTGGCTGCAGCCAGTGTGTGTTGCTGTAATGCAATCCTGCCAGTACACACCACTTGCTGAGTAGGCGAGTAGCACATTGTAACGCGGCGTAGACTGTATGTTGCTCACGCACTCGGCACCGCGTAACGCCATAACGGCTGCCTGCGTGCGCTCATGCGTGTGTGCTGCCCCGCCAGGGGCCCCACCTGGGACTCCAACACCACCGTCACCATGCCGGAGCTGCTGCGCGAGGCGGTTCCCTTCACGCGCCTCATCGCCATCTTCAGGAACCCCGTCGACAGGTGAGACTGCGTGGCAGCAGGGTGGGTGCGGTAGGGGGAGAGAGAGAGATGCCTAGCCCTGCTGGCAGCCTTGCGGCCTGTACGCGTGACCACAGCGGCTTGGCCCTGGCG